>PNEQ01109066.1:0-20828 GCA_003012365.1 Medauroidea extradentata
TACTGACGTGGTCCTTTCTTTTAAGGTTAAAAATAAGGCGCACGCAATTATTTTGAATGAGTTGAAGTCTCTGGGCTAAATCTTGATGCAAATCACTGAAAACTGTGTCAGCATAGTCAAGACGTGAAATAATTAGTGATTCTGTTAAGGTCTTCATTAAATTAGTAGGTAAAAATTTTTTTAGCCTTCTTAACGAATGTAGGGTTTTATTTGTTTGTTTGCATAGGTAGGTAACATGTTCACACCACGTTAAAGTATCATTAAAATAAACGCCTAAGTTTTTTACTGTTTTCGATAAGGTAATTGGTTCACCATTAAGCATGATTTTCGGGGCTTTAGCGATGTTTGACGTTTTGAGAAGTTTATTAGATCCAATTATAATGCATTGTGTTTTCTTAGGGTTTAATTTTAGTCCATGCTTTATTGACCACTCTAGAACGTTTGATAGTTCACGATTCATTACATCAATAGATAACGTTATATTACCTGGATGTACAGGAAGATAGATTTGGAAATCATCGGCATACAAATGGTATTTACAATGTAATAGTTGCTTTGGTAGGTCATTAATAAAAATAGAGAACAATAACGGGCCCAGCACAGAACCCTGAGGAGTATGTGTGTTGGCTCTGAACGAGGATGTCATAGTTATTACTCTATCTCTATGTGCTGGAACAGTAAAGTGTTTATGTGATGTATGTTGTATGTTTAACTGTGCTTTTTATGTATTGGAAATGCTTTATGTAAATTGATTAGTTTGTTGTACTGGACACGTAATCTCTGCAGTACTCCTGCAAGGAATCTGTAAAGGTGAATTTGTTGCGATGTTTCTCAAAGAGGGAAGGTGTTGTAGATATCTGTGTGTGAGAACTGGCAACCTTGCATAGACTTGACAAGCATGCAATGGTTCTTTTGTCTATGCAGTTCAGCAGCCATCTTGGGTCTGTGATGTGCATTATGTAAGACAATAATGTCATCAAAGTTTTCCACTGCAAACTTGCAGCAGTTCACCATGTACCCTCTGCCTCTCATTTAGATGATATATGCAAAAGTTTAGCTTCCACTGTAGTTAGAATCTAAATTCCAGAAATAACACAGGTAATGAGTTTGGAGAAAATCATTGTTTATTTTATGTTCATCAACTTGCAAAATCTTTAACAATGATAAAGAAAATATTTTTCTTGCAACCTCCTGTATATTCACATGACTCTTTAATGTTTCAAAAGATGCACATAGTCATGAGGATGTGGCAGTACTTGTGAGCTATGTACACTGGCAGAAACAAAATTATAGTCAACAATAAGAATGTTTAGACCAAGAGTAGGTTACAACAGAATGAGAACCGCAGGTGCTGCCCGCGCATGTTAAATGTTCACACCATTATCATACCATTCTAAAACAGGGGGCTACAACCCCGAGATATTTCATATGCCAGCAAAGTTTCATAGTAATTTGCTCAGCGTTTGTAAACAAACCGAGTGACAACTCGAAACACACTAACACAATATGGTGATGCGTTACTACATGTAGTGTTGAGCTCAGAATGACAAAAATACATGCCAGACATCACACCTACAGCACTCCCATTCTTGCGATCTGTCTCAAATTTAGCAACCAAAATATGTGGTACTCAGCCTAAATAAAAGAAAAAAAAACCAAATGATGGCACCTTGGCTCAGAAACTATGAATACTTCATTTAAAGATCTTAAACATTTAATTTGAAATATTTGAGACTGCAAAACCCAATGTTTACATGAAATACCATTACAACACTTAAATTTGCGATAATTTTTGGGTTGTAAATCTTACAATGTACTATTGTAATGTTATTCTCGAACAATGTAATAAATACCAAGATCAAAAGGAGAACATTAAATATAGTTTTGCAATGCAACATTACCTCTCTCCTAACCATCTCCTTGGGCTAAAATCCAAAATGTAGAACAAGTTATTCTAGCTTGTAGATTCTCTGACATAATACACTAGCACCACTGTATATTTACTCGTGTCACTCTAACCACAACACAAAAGTAACTATACACGGCAGCAGATTGAAACTGAAGATTTACAGAAAGAAAAGGCTTTATAGTGCATGAACAAAATACAAGAAACCAGATGTCAAGTCAACCGTTGGTATAATACCTGAAAATTCTTACATCTCTCCTGTTACTGTTAATATACCACCTTTACCTGAGTTGTTCAGTTTAGTAATACATAGTTTGGACATCATTACAAGTACCTTTAAAGATGTATCACAAGACCCTCTTCTTCCAATCTTTCTTATTCATGATAACAACAAAGATAATTTTAATATTAATTTAAACTTAGGGCCAAAACTATTAGATACATTATTATTTGCACTTGTTAGAGTTTATAACAAATTTTACTATTCTTACATTGAACCACACTGTAAATTACATTATCCCTGAATATCATTACATATTTTGTACTACATTTTCATTTACGTAGCTATCTATTTGTAGCAGTAACACTAGTTATTATAATAAAACACCTTGTAACTTCTTCCATTCACTTTCACTACACCACGCACACAATGTCGCACCTACAACAACACCTAAAGTATATTATAACCAAACACTTTGCACTAAAACATTACTTTTGCCACAAACTTAGATATCTTTAAAAAACTTCAATTAGCCTTAATACTTTACTTGAAATATTACTGTCACCACAATCTTGACATGTCTTAAAAACATCGTCCGTTGGATACTGTGTATTAAAACATTATTCTCATCGTTCACCACTACTCCTTAAAACTTCTTTAGTTAAAATTATAATCGTCACCTCCACAACTCTTTAAATAACTTCTTCAATTGCATGTTTTGCCTTGAAATATTATTCTTACCACAACAATACCCTGTCAAAGCTCTTATTAAACTTATTTGTACTAAATATTATTTGTTTCATTACGGTGGTTGATACATTTTCAACTTGTACTCCTTACTGATAAATAATGGATAAAAACACAGACGTATCTTTTCGTAATCTTTATGACTTGGCTCCACTAGTATTTCCCTGTTTATTTGCTGCACATCTGCAGTAAATACATTTTTATGCAGACAAAGCAAATTATCAACTCACTGATGTCTAACTGGAGCTTTTGTTCTGACAGTAATACATTATTCAATGACTGACCCTGAAGATGTCTTCGCTGAGGCATCAGAAAACTGCTCACAGCTAGTTGCTACCGGACTCTATTACGAGAGAAAGACCCAAAAGGAAAATAATCACCTTTGCCCGGCGACTCTAACAAAGTTGCTACAAGCTAAATTGAAATAACTCTCCTTTCCTCTCTAAATCGTAGTTCAACACCCATAAAGGGATAGATTATCCCTATAAACACTTAGTGTACTGGAACATCAAGCACCTAGTCACATGGTGGCAAAAATCCATAGGGTAGTGTAATAAAAACGTAAACAGTTAGCTGATCAAAAGTGTGTTACCTTACCTCACTTTTATTAATATTGGGATTACTATGAGAGCTGATTCAAAACGAGACAATATTTCAAGCCTAAGTGCCCGTACAACATAAACTAAACCATTAAAAAAACAAAAAGTTGGGGGGGGGGGGTTTAAACAAAACACAAAAAAATTATATGACAGTAACTCAGAGGATAATAACTTGATAAAATAAAGCTAGTAGAAAATTACGGAACAACAACCATATACACTCATGGACACAATTAAAGCATCACTTTTTCAAAAAGCGATTTGAAATCAAAAAAGTGGCCCAATCGACTTGAAATTTCCTGAGAGAGTGTAAGCAGGTCTCAAGCTTACAATGTGGAGTGCGTTTTAACGATTCCGATTGTATCTCTGGGGTGGCAACCCTCCAACAGCCGAAAATTGGAAAATGTTGTTTAAGTTTTGTTTAAACGAGCCTTTCTCTGCAGCTACTGAAGGAAATGCGCTGAAAATCCTGTCAGAAGTGGTCCTTTACCTGTCATTTGGTGCTCTGTTAAGTTTTTCAGGCTGAGGCCAAAACCACCTCTATTGCATACCCTCAAAGTTAAACACCCCCCCATGCCCAGAAAAATGGTGCGATTACCACATTTCTGGAAGAAGCACCTTGGTTTTGTGCCCAAAAAGGTCCTTTAAAGGTTTGAAAAAAAATTTCAATTTTAAACCCTTTTTAGAGGGTTTTTGCATTTAGGCCCTTGTGATTTTCCTACCTAAAACATCACCCGACGGAAAAAATTAACAGGTACATTCCTACCGCAAATCTCGCTGACTGCTGAAGCAAACTTGCGTCATCCGCACCTTCGTGGAGACCTACCCTGTCGCGTTACAACTCTTATGATGAGGTACAGGAAAAAGAGGGTTGAAGAGGATTTAGTGCTGTGGTCAGCAAGGATTGTTGTGTGGTGTGCTTTTTGAGGTACGCGCCAAAACCTCATTCCGTTTGTAGAGCCACAACCCTCTTTAAAAGAACTAAACAGTAAAACCACCCACTTTTTTAACCCCATCTACAAGTGTACTTTGTTGGCAAAATGTTTGGAAACTCGGGTCAAAGCAAGGTACCAGCACCAGTCACATACCCGTTAAACGGCATTACCATGTGACAAAGAATAACGCCCCTTTCAACCCCCTTTTGAAATCACTGAATGTCCTTAGAGAAAAATTGTTGTTTTTGACATTGCACTGCAAACTTTCAAATTCGAATGCCAATTCAAAATTCTTTAACTGTTTTAAGCGGCTTGAATTTCCATTTTGACAGTGAAATCCCTGCAGTTGTTACATTTTTGAACTGTCACATGACGGAGAAGCTTTTACGGATTACAGTAAAAATGTGCAGTACGGTTTGTTTTATGGACAGTAACAAACTTTTTGAACATTCCATCATTTATTGAAAATAATGCTGTCTCCTGCTGGGTATAAACAATACAATTCAAAAGAAGTTATTGGAACAAAAAATTACTCTCAAACGAACAATAAGACAGAAACTTCATTCCATCTTGAAAAAATAAGTTCACTACATGGTGTTTCTTCCTCGTGCCCTGTGAACAGCAGTACAATGGGCGCGCATGCTTCTGATGAGTCTCTGGAAAAACTCCTGTAGCATTTAATTCCAGATTTCCACCAGAGCAGCATAGAGTTCTTGGAGGTTTCTTGGTTTCCGTCCGTGCTTTTGGAGCCTCCTCTTGAGTTCGTCCCACGCGTGTTCGATGGGATTCATGTCGGGCGAACAAGGAGGATGCCTTAAAACTGTTATGTCGTTCTCATCACAGTATGTGGTTGTCATGTTGGCAGTATGTGGTCTTGCGTTATCTTGTTGAAACTTGAATTGGTTCCCAATCTGTTTTCGGAGGGGTAGGATGTGAGGCCGCAGAATTTTGTTCAGGTACCGTACAGCGGTCAACCCAGGGAGTGGGAAAAGAACCAACTCGGTTCTTCTGTTGGCCATGATGCCTGCTCAAACCATAACTGAACCGCCTCCGAACGCTGTAACCGACTTCGTGTTCCTCTGTTGCCCTCGATTCTCACGGCGACGGTACACCCTCTCACGATCATCGTTGCTCTCCAGACTAATGTGGCATTCGTCTGAGAACATTACATTGCGCCACTCTTGATACTGCCAAGCTCCATAATCTTGATTAAACCTTGTACGCTCCCTACGGTGAATTCTTGTCAGAGCTGGGACTTTTGCAGGTCGCCGACAATGGAGGCCACCTTCCTTTAGCTTCCTCCGAACAGTTTTGGAACTTATAGCGTGTCCCGTCGTCTCATGGTAGCCCTGAGCTATGGATACCGTGCTGGTGGAGGGATTTTGTAAGGCAGAGTGACGCATTGCTCGGTCCTCCCGGTTTTAGGTACAGCGCCCTCGTCCCTGCCCAGGGCGACATCTGAAGCCTCCAGAAGCCTGGAATTGTTGGTATGCCCTCATGACGACGCTTTGGGACCGTCCAACTCTTCGGGCAACATTCCTATGGGACATACCCGCATCATCAAGGAGAGTTAGGATGCAACGCACATCGTCTTCAGTAAGAGAACGCCGGACCATACGTAATCTGTAGGACAACAGCAGAATGGGCTCAGTACTATTCTTACTGTATACAGCTAAAACAGTTACGTAAATCAGATAATTAAAATGTACAGTAATTCCTTACCGATATGAAGAGATACAGCACGTGTCTTCCAGGTACTGTACACCGATGCACCAAAGCCTCTTAATGCAGCGTAACCTTTCTCCAAGATGACCAACTTGATTTCTGGGCCAGACGAAACTGATAACGCTAGAGCGTGTAGGATGAATTTAAAGGCTAATGGAACATTCTGGAAATTCGTTCCCCAGAAACACGCTAGTGTTTCTGGAAACATCGACCTCTGTTTCCGAACCTTCCAGAAAATTCAATTACCGTACACAACATAAAACAACATGGTCTAGCGGGGATGTGAACGCCAGACCTTCAGCATGAAAGATGCGCGCGGAACCAATACGCTACGGAGGTGATGACGGCTTGGTCTATGCATAATGCACAGTATTCGGCAACAAACATTTGTGCAATCAGTATCCATCAACTCTTAAAGCTTCTCTGTCATGAGACAGTTCAAAAACGTAATAACTGCAGTGATTTCATTCTCAAAAAGGAAATGCAAGCCGTTTAAAACTGTTAAGCATTTTGAATGGGCGTTCAAATTTGAAAGTTTGCAGTGCAATGTCAAAAACGACTATGTTTCTCTACGGACATTCAGTGATTTCAAAAGGGGGTTGAAAGGGGTGTTATTCTTTGTCGCACGGTAATGCCATTTACAGGGTATGTGACTGCTTTGACCTGAGTTTCCAAAAATTTTGCCCACAAAGTACACTCGTAGGCGGGGTTAAAAACAAGGGGTGGTTTTACTGTTTAGCTGTTTTAAAGGGGGTTGTGGCTCTACAAAAGGAATGAGATTTTGACGCATACCTCAAAAAGCACACCACATGACAGTCCTTGCTGACCACAGCTCAAAATCTTCTTCAACCCTCTTTTTCCAGTACCTCACCATAAGAGTTCTAACGCAACAGGGTAGGTCTCCACGAAGGTGCGGATGGCGCAAGTTTGCTTCAGCGGACAGCAAGATTCGCGGTAGGAATATACCAGTGAATTTTTTCCATCATGTGATGTTTTAAGGAGGAAAATCGCAAGGGTCTAAATGCTAAACCCCTCTAAAAGGGGTTTAAAAAACCAAGGTGCTCCTTCCAGAAATGTTGCAATTGCACAATTTTTCTGGGCGTGGGGGATGTTTAACTTTGAGGGTATGCAATAGAGGTGGTTTTGGTCTCAGCCTGAAAAACTTAACAGAGCACCAAATGACAGGTAAAGGACCACGTCTGACAGGATTTTCAGCGCATTTCCTTCAGTAGCTGCAGAGAAAGGCTTGTTTAAACAAAACTTAAACAACGTTTTCCAATTATCGGCTGTTGGAGGGTTGCCACCCCCGAGATCCAATCGGAATCGACCAAACACTCTTCAAATTGTAAACTTGAGACCTGCTTACACTCTCTCAGGAAATTTCAAGTCGATTGGGCCACTTTTTCGATTTCAAATAACTTTTTGAAAAAGTGATGCTTTAATTGTGACCACGAGTGTATGAAATAAAATTACTAGGTGGTACTAGAATCTATACAGTGATGGATCAGTGCGGCCATGTGTATGGTGTGTCTCCTTGAAACAGGAAAATAAAATAATATTTTGTATCAAAACAAGTACTGACACTACATTAGTCTAGGCTTTACCAAAGCAAATTAATAAAAATTACTACTATGAGATGAGGGTTATTGTATCAGCAATTAAACTTGAGTGAGTTTGAAACACAAAATAAAAGAACATTTATTAAATTCCTTTTTTAAAATTCATCTACTAGAAATAACGATATTACAAGAATAAGTTATCAGCTGTGATTTGAAAGACGAGACATATTGTATAAACAGAGTGTTGTCATACACATATGGCCTTTTTAGGCCTTAGAGACTATCTTAATAAATGAGCTGGTTAGCAACAATAAATACCAACTACTAATTCTGGCTCGAATACAAAACAAACTTAGGGGTAGAGCCCGGAGAACCCGCCATAATGCGTATGTAAATTTTCTGTCTCCTACCGAGGTTAGAACGTGTAAAAACAATTACTTTAAGACAATGTAACAACACAGTAAAGACCAAAATCGTTACTGTGTCAAGTCTGTACCATAAATTATCAACGCAGCTTATTAACAGTCCAAAGTCAACCAGTAACCATCTTCGTTCAGACATCAAAAGTAATTATAGTACCAGCATAAACTTAAAAGAAGAGAAACATAATTTTTACTAAGAATGATTACCAAAATTGAATGCTTGATTAAGATGTTGCTATATAATCATGAAGTTACTCGAGCTGACCCAAACCGACCTCGCCTTAACATTACAAAAGTGCTAGCTGAAACCCTCATCATTAGTTATGTACAACACTAACTATCATTCAGAGCTAACCTGTAAGATCGTAAGTTGCCACCTCTCGGCTCACTCTTCGGTGTTCGCTACACTACGTCCTTCCATCAAAACCTACAGCAGACTACTCACTACATAGAAGCATAAAGCTCCTAAAAATACAACCAAAATTTACCTAGCTCATCACATCATCTTCTTTTTGTCCTCTCAGCCTCCTCTCGGCCCATGTTTGAACGCCAAACTCCTCACTAGAACCTCCAAGCACGTCCGTTGCTGGTGGCCACTGCGCTACCAATCTTTGCCCTTGCTCTCTTTGGCTCGGCTGTACCCTATGCTCCAGCCTCTAGCCCAAATGATCCCCTAGGTCATCACCGCTGTTCGGGCCTGCCTACACAAACTTTGTCTTCCTGGCTCATTCACCTAACTTCATCACTCCCTGAGTCCAGGGTGCCTAGCAGTAACTCAGCAGTTACTTTCCATGAATCTCTTTCTGCTCCCCGCACAGAGCCCTAACTTGTAACATCGCGGTCAGCTTGGGTCAGTGAATCCCATGTGCAGCTCGGTTATACTAATCTTGACTAACGTCAGTGCAGCACGCCCAGCCCCACGCCTGCCGGTCACATATTTTCTAGTCCGATAATGTACGGGAAACATCAGTTTCCCACGCACTACTGTTTCAAGCCATAGACAGCAGCGCGGATGCGTTAGACTGAACACCCAGCCACATTACCAGAAACAAGCTTCATACTAGCAAAAATAAAGCTCACTGACTGATGGGCTTCAATCTCAAAAGTAAACTTAATAAACATGATCTTTTATCATCTCCCTAATGTGTATTTGTGTAAACCCCAAAATACTTAGAAAAAAAAAAAAGAAGTCCGGAGAACAAAGCATAACCCCTGACAAAAAAAAATGTAATCTCTCAAAAATGTTATTAACTGTCAAAAATCAGTGTACCATTTCTTCCTTGACTAGTTAAAATTTCTAATCTCACAAATTGTAAACGGCATTACATAAGTCTGGGTTTAACATATTTAAATTGTTTCCTTTTGTTTCACAAAATTCGAATTCGTAATGTATTTACCCTGAATTGAACATAAATGAAAGTTAAGAAATATCTAGGGCTACAAATTTGCATCTTGTGTAGCTCGTCGATCTCAACCCATTTATTACTCATTAAACTTAAATGTACTTACTATGCTCACAGACAGTAACACAAAAAAATTTGAAGATCGCTATCTTTGAATTTTTAAAATTTTTCGTATCCATTTCAGCCTGTGTCAGTGTCCTTCTTTTACCATGTATAATTAATGTAATGTCTTTATGGTGGTGAATGTGTGGATGAAAATAATAAATTAGACAACCAACTTGAATATTCGCTGCAACATCTGCCTTGAAGAGCTTGATTATCACCCAGGAGTTCTGGCACGAATAGGTGGAATTGGATGATCATCACATTATTAAGGCCAGTCAATTCTCCAGGTTATCACAGTGCTTAACAACCAGGCGTGCCATGAACCATTCAGCTCACCACCGTCACCAGCTGAAACACATGCCTAAACCGGTATCAATTTCTCAAAATCAACAACGCTCTCTCCCAACAGATATGGGTCACATATTCAACATCTAGTCTTTTCACCATAAAGGAAAGTTGAGGTGCTTCTACTTCAAACCAACTGAAACATCAACAAAAATTTACTTCCAACTTCTACATTCCACCAAATCATAAAAGTTACTGGATTAGGATATAAAAAAAATTGATGGTTGTAGGATGGTGTGCTCCATTATAGAGTCATTTCTCTTAACGAAGACTATTCACTTAAGTAGTCCAGACATACCACCAATACTCTACAGTTCAAAAACACGAACTGCAACTACTGAGATGGGGCTACTTGTCCACAGTGTCGCCATCCACTATGGCGCAACGACCAACCTCTCCATACAAGGTGGCCAACCCTAGGCTCACCTCTGGCATCTTCAAACGATAACAACCCCTCTTGGGCTGTAAGATCGTTCTGAGATCCTTCCTCAAGCGTCGCCGGCCACCCAGGCTCGACCAACACATCCATTGGGAAGGTGGAACACCCCAAGTGCACTCGACCATCTTCTCACAGCAGCAGACCCATCGTGAACTGTGACCAGGCTTTCTTCTGAAATGGTTGAGGCTTTCTTCTGAAATGGTTGAAGAAATGGAACCAGGAACCATCATGAACTGTCCGGTCGGCAGACAGACATCGACAAACCACAACTGTCCCTTGTAGCTCGCATTGAACGCCCAAGTTCCCTTTCCATTCGCTAAAAACACCAAACACATCTGGTACCCCCGCCGTCCTCAACAGTCAGTGAGAGACCTGTCACACCACTCATTTAAATATTCACTTCTTGCAAGTGTCCTTTGTAGATTTTCTTAGGTCAATAAATATAAGATATTCAACCAGGAAAGAAATTGAGGCTGTCTAAACACTCCCGTCACTAAACCTTCTAAAAAAAACTTAATTATTTAAAAAATAATAAGAACATACATCACGGTACTACCCACATTACACAAATAATCTATCAACCTCAGCATCCTCATCATTCCCTTGAGTTGTCTTTTTCAAATATCTCATGATTATCATTATTGCAAAATCTTGCATTTATGAAAAACACTTAATATCCACCTTTTCATGTGCTTATTTACAACAAGCAAACAAGTTGTACTTTGATCTGGTGGGCACCTTTATTTACAACAAAAAAAATCATACAAACTTTATAAGTTTTATTCCTCTACTGCTATCAACACATGCCACTCTGGCCATGTCCATATAATTAATTATTTTATCATTAAAGCTATCTAGTCTCAGGTCATACTTAATATTGTAAAATCTGATCGTATGACTTATTAATCATTTATTTCAGCTCAATGTTTACATTCTCAAAAAAAAAAAAAAAAAACCAAAGCTTTAAGATCTTTTCAGGGTGTTTTGAATCTTTTGCCCCTGTGTACCTAATGTACTTAAGGGCACAATATACCATAATTTTCATCACAGTGTTTTTATTTTTCTATTGTACTAATTATTTTTTTCTTGTTTTTGACACAAAATGTGACCAATTTTTATTCTTATAAATATTTTTTATCTAGCATGGTTTTTGCATAATGGCTCGTTAAAACCAAAATTTGCATTTTATCCATTTTAAGGATGACACTAAAACCGACTCGCTTACCAAACTGAAAAATATTCACAGTGAATAACAATGTTCTTGGCTACAAATTCAGCTACGTTAAACCGCAAAATAAAAGATTTTTATATTTTTTAAGAAATTATTGAATTTTCAAATATTCATTATAAAATATAGCATTTTTATTTAAATAAAAAAAAATTTTCTTTATATTCATGGGCCTGTCATTGTAGCCTGCAATGTCTTTATCCACTGCGATTTTTTCAGTTTGGTATGTCAGTTGGTTTTAGTGTAGTACGTAAATTGGAAACATGCAAATTTTGACTTTAACAAGCCATTTTGATCTATTTTTCTCTTTCACGAAACTATAAAACCCTATTCCTCCTGAATAGTAAGCCATAGACAGAACTTCTTTCCATCTGTACCTCTCGTAGTTACTGGGATTCATTCCAATCCCCTAAGCCTCTCTAGTCCCTTAACAACTGAACTGGACGATTCTCCTCCTTGAGGTTCTGTGGGTGCCCTCACCTCGGCACTCCTCTGTCGATTCATGAAAAATCTCATCAGCACACAGCATAGAATTACTAAGGTCAGCACTACAATGACAACTGTCTATCCAATCTCAAAGGCGACGACTGTATCTAAACTCTCTCTTTCTACTCTTGGCATAGAACCGATACCAATTAAGAATGGGTTTCTGACAACAATAACAGTTAATACAGCAATAATTATGCCCAACACAATCAATTGAAATATCTTATCCAAAAATTCTCGTAACCTACTGGCTATTTCAAAACAATTTTATTGCGTATATCTTTTGCACTCTTCAATGATATATTTAAATGTGGAATAGATTTGGTCCAATCTTCTGCTAAGCAATAGTTAAAAGATGGAAAAATCTTTTGCCTAGACGAGGAACGTGGAGAGAAATGCAACTTTTAATTTTTGACCAAGCAGCTGGAATTTCTCTAATAATGTCAAATTTAGCTTTAGAATCAGAATCGCACGTGTAAATTTTGCTTACTCTAGCTTCCCATTTTAAATCATTTTCAATTGCTTGTCACAATGATATCTAAAGCTCCTGGATAGAAATTGTCACCTAATATTTTAGTTTCGTTTTTACTGAGGGTGCAAATAAATTATAATTTGCCTGATACATTAGTAATAAAATATCTCTCAGGACTTACCTGAGTAATTATTAGCCGTGTTCCACCCTGACAGCTAAACGAACATACCTCGGCTAACTTTTCAACCGTATTACCCTCAAAAATTGCCTTAGGGCCAATGTGCATGCCGTAGCATCTCCTGAATACCTAAGTATGAAACATAAGTGATCATGATATGGTCTACAATCCTGCAAAGCCCTACCTTGCACACTTTTAATTTGGTGTTTGCTAACTGCCATAAAAGTAGTTTCATAGTGAAGTACACAAATACAATGTTTCCAAATAAATGGAATCGCAACAAAATCATAAATTTTACAGTCTGAATTTTTCTTTACTAATGGTACTTTTATCTTTATTAACAACTGATCATCAAAAACCTGACCTGTACAAATAGGAAGATGGTAAATGATCTGAACATCCTGAGCAGTAATTGCAAGCTGATACCCATATTTTTCTAAAATTTCAACTAAACCACCCAACTCAGTTTTTAATTTGGCTGATGGAACTAATACTGCAGGCAATTTCAATGCTCTGCAGTGATCTAAAATTTCAATTTGATACAAACTACAAAGTACCATGAATACATTAGTAACCACTGAGTAGTGAAACTAGATAGACTAAAATGACTTTCTAAAACTTCTTTACTGATTAGTTCTAATTGCTTAATTCTTTCTCATTACTGAACAATGCATTGACCTGATGGCTACATCGCAACACCAATTAAGTGCATTTCCAATAAATATTTTTCCTCTGTTTCCTCTATATTATAAATCCCTACTAGCAATCAAATTGTTGCCTGCTGCTTCATTAAGAGTTTTAATAGTGTTTCGGTAAACAAAAAGAAATGTTTAGCCTGTTTGTCAATGGAGAAAAATTATTTAACCTGCCTTGCGCCACAAGTGAATTCCCTACTTACTTATTCTGAATCATCTGGTAAACTTCTGGGCCATGAAATCTGAAAATTCAGTAGTACAATGCTTGAATATACTGTCACTTTTGTCAGAGGGTGGAAGTGAGCTCCTGCTACGACTCCAACCTCCTTGCCCAAACTATGGATTGTTGACAACAACTGGAGCAGCATCAAAAACCAGACCAGCTCCTTGACTTCCATCTCTGCACATTGTAGAGCCCTTTGGGTGACACTTACTTCACAGCACAAGTTATCCAAACCCATCCACTGTAACAATTCAGCTTACCTGGTTTAATTCTGATCGACATCACACTTGCACATACATTGGTACACTTTAAAGCCTTGTTAACTTTGAGAAAGGTGTTATGTTATACATTAACTGGGAATGTGCCACAAGAAGAACAAAAAAATTATTTTACATGAGTCCTTACTTATTTTTATGTGTGCTGATATTTATTACAATTTACTTTAGAGACTTAACCAAACAAAATATTTAAAAAAAAATTTTACCACCCATAATAACACTTTACATTTTTTAATGTTGTTCATACCTCCACCTGATTTATTTCTGCTAGTGTTTACTAAATACAAATTTTGTTTTACTCTTTTAATTAACTCACCTGGACCATGCCTCCTATGCAGGAACTTACGTGTCATACCTTTTTCCCTTGTTGGGTTAAAGATCATAACTTCTTATCCAGGGCTGTAATCTACCTCTCTCCAATGATCGTACCACTTTTGACTCCTCTCCTGCTGCAACCTTAAGTTTTTCAGTGCCTGTTGTTGGATCTGCTTGCACTTGGCTTGCAGTCTCTTACTGTCAGCTTCATCCACCTTTCTGTTAAAGCATAATTCAGAAGGCAAAACAGGGAGAACCCTGTGCTATCCTGGACTGTGGTATTGTAGGTGAAGGTAACAAGAGGAAGATACACATCCCAATTACATTGAGAATTACTAACATAATGAGAAAGCATGGCGGTAAGGGTAGCGTGTAAGCATTCAACTGCTCCATTACATTGAGGTTGATATCCTGATGTCATAGTCCTCTCAATGTCTAACAACCTGAGAAGTTCTTGAACCACAGCTGAGCTAAAATCTTTGCCCCTATCTGTTAAAATGGAACTCGGAACAGAGTGTCTACAAGCCACATTTTCTAACAGGAACTGAGCTACTTCCTGGGCTTCTCCACTTGGCACTGCCCTCGTTTTGGCCCACCTTGTTCCATTATCAATTGCTGTCATAATAAATTGATTTCCCTCGTCAGTTTTTGGAAATGGTTCCAACAGATCGACACTTACCATTTCAAAAGGTTCCACTGCGAGGATGGGTTGTAATAAGCCTGCTGGCTTTTGGCAAGGCCCCTTCTTTGTCCGAACATAGGCTTCGGCCTGCTTGTACATAACTATTCCAGTAGTACCTCCTTCTGATCTTATCAATAGTAATTGCCACATTAAGACCAAGGGATTATCGTGGCATTCGCTCAGTATCTTGTCTCTCAAGGCCCCTGGCACAACCAAAAATTTTGACCTGCTCTCTGGTCTAGTATTACATTTGAACGAAGCATTTTCTTGCAAGAAATAATTTAATAATTTTTTACTTCCTGACTTAATTTTTTATTTAAACCTGATGGGTGTTCTATTTCATTATTTAGTTTAGCTATTTCTGCATATTTCCTCGGTGCTATAAATAAATTATATCCTGGCAATTATAATGTCTTATTCTCGTCTTTGCCAGTGCCAATATCTACTGCTTTGTGGCTTAAACTGTCAGCATGAGCATGACTTTTCCACTAGAGTATTTGATCTAAAAGGTATGTTCCATCATTTTCAGAGCTTATCTTGTTAACCTGCCTGAACTGTCACATTAATTTTTAATTTGTTCATGTAACATTGACTATGGTGGTCGGTTACTACAGTAAAAGGTTTCAAATAAATGTATGGTCTATACTGTTCCAGCACATAAACTAAAGCCGAGCATTCCAAATGAGTAATGGGATATTTACTTTTTGCTGGGGTCAATGATATGATCGCGAAAGCTACTGGTGTAATTTACCATCTATTCTCTGCACAAAAATTGTTCCAATAACTTGTGTGCTTGCATTTGTGTTTATTTCAATAGGTTCTCTTATTTGGAAGTGTATTAACATAGGGGCAGAGGTAAGCTTATTCATGAAATTATCAAATGCTTTTTCCTGTGCCTCTCCCCAAACAAAAATTTAATTTTCTTCAAATGTATAGTTATGGGTTTTGCAATTTCAGAAAAAGTATTGTATAAACTTCCTGTAAAAGGAAGCTGGCTCTAGGAAGCTACAAACACTTTGTTGGTCTTTCAGTAGTTGGAAAATCTTATACTGCTCTGATTTTGATAGGGTGTGGTCCATTCCCTCACTATTTACTAAGTGGCCTAAAACTTAAGTTTCCGCATACCCAAAGAATACTTTGCAGGTTTTAAGGTTAAATTTTTTCTTTGAATTCTTTTCAACACATGTTCCAACCTATGCAAATGCTGATCAAATGTACTTCCTGTAATTAAAATATCATCTAAATATACCAAGCATGTACCTGATTTCAATCCTGCTGAAGTTTTGTTCATGTACCGTATCTCTGAAAAATTAACGGTGCTGTTTTCAAGTGAAAAGGGAGAGTTCGAATACAAAATGTTCCATCTGATGTGATAAGAGGTTTTCTCTTGGTCCTTCTCAGCTACCCTTAACTGGTTATGGCCGGAAATTCATGTCCAATCTACTGAAAAATTTTGCACATGTTAAATAACTCAAAAAGTCATCAATTCTTGGCAGAGGGTACTTATCATCTTTGGGTATCTGGTTAATTTTCCAGTAATCCACACAAAGGCATTGACCACCATCTTTCTTTTGTACCGAATCAACAGGTGAACACCAACATGTCCTACAAGGCCTAACTATTCCATTTCGAATGTGTTTTTCTGCAATGCTATGGATAATTTCTCGTTCACCAGGGGATAATATATAAGGTATGGACGTGATAGGGGAATGATCCCCGGTATCCAATGTTATCTCTTCGTCTTTGGTCTAACCAGTCTGATCTGGTTGCCAGCTAAAATTATTTTTGTACTTAATCAACAGATTAAATAATTTGGTTTTCTGTTCTGGTAACAAATGTGCCTTAATATCTAACTGATTTACATAAACAGTTTTTAGGTCAAGGCACTTAATTTCTGATTTAAAACCTGAATTTAATGTTTCCTCATTTACACTTTCACACTGAGTCGAAGTACCTAATTTCATATTCCTAGACAACATAACTTCATAATTTGCTGCATTAGTAATCCAAATTTTATCAGTTTTATCCTTTGTTATCAAACTACAAGACACTATCATTGAGTGTTTGTCATAAATATCTTCAAATGGCTCTAACAAAACTTTCTGACCTGCTGCCATTTATTACAACCCTGCTATATAAATTTCTAGTTGTTGGTGCCTACAAGAAGCTAATTTTATAAAATCTTTGACCGCAACACAGCCTACCTTTGCTCTATCATTTACTACACCAATATTTTGCGGTGGGGTCCAATTCTCAGATTCTGATACATTTTCTATTGGCACTTGTGTCTTTTGATGTTAACCTTTTTGTTGTTCTCTGGCACCCAGTCTTCTAATCTTTTTACCAAATTTTGGCCTTAGCAAAATTATCTTAGTACTATTTTGTCCGGCAAAATTTACTGGAGCTGAGTATTTTTGCAAATAACCGCAACCTAAAACAAAACTCTTTATAGGTGCCGAAACAATTCCTACAGAATGAGTGTACACACTGACTCTTAGCAGTATTTTTAAATTTAACATATTTGAAAGTGAATGATTTTACCCGTTCATATCAGAGTAAACTATTGGTTCAGCTTTATGCCATAAATCCTTTGCACCAACTTACCAGCAATTAAGGACACTGCTGCGCCACTGTCAATTACTACATTTACTGCCTGGGCGAACAAAGTGGTTTGTGTTCCAGTATTGCCCAAGATCACTGAGAGGGTTACCTTATTAAGTTTAGACTAAACATCCCATCTTGCCTGTCTCATCTTATTTAGTTTCCCTGACGCTTAGAATAAAATCTGCCATATTACTGACTAGAAATTTTACAATCTTTCTTCAAATGTCCAGGCTGTCCACAGCCAAAACAAATAGGTGTGTCATCACCTGTGTGCTGAGGTCTTAAATTAGCACATGCATTCAATGGTCCAAAGCTCCCTTGCAGTCCAAAATGACCTTGTGGTACAAAATGATGTCTCCAATTTCGCTCAACAGGCTGTGTACTGCCTTGCCACCTTTCTGTAGACCTAACTTGACTCCTGCTCACATTTACGTGTTATTTTGATTTTTTTCATTTGGCCCCTCATCTCCTGCATCTGTCCTCCTAAAGTTTTTATGGATTTCTGTATGTCTTACACCACTCTTATTCTAGCATTACCATGAGTAGCTGTACCATGAGTAGCTGTGAACTTGTGCCATTCTAACATTATCACTAATTGTCTCACCAGCCTGTGCTTGCAACAGCTGCCTATTTCGTGCACAATGCAGCTGCCACCAGAGGGAGGTTTCGAAAACGTGGGGTGGTGATTTTACTGTGAAAGTTAAAGTTCTAGTTAGGAGTATTGTTAAATGGGTGCAATCCCAACATTCCCGGCTGGGAACGGGTAGAGCATAAGCAGAAAAACTCAGGGAAAATGGTTCTCTTTGGCAGTTGGCTAACCCCTAGCGGTATGCGTGGGTCGAGAGGCCCACAGCTTAGTTAAGACAGAAAGTGCAAGCTACGGGGACTTTGGGGAGACAGACGTTCACAACACAATTATCTTGAGCCTTGAATATATTAAACGTGGTAAAAATACACTACACACGCACAAAGACGCTTGAGTACTTGCCAGTCTTCCTGTTGCGGGCTGCAGCTGCATGCCCGCAACGGAGTTGAAAAACTTGAGAGCTGATGATTACACTTTATGCAGAGTTACGTTGGCCGCATAAGCTGAACAGCTTGATGCGGAGGAACGACCTGGCGCGGATCCGCGAGTGGCCAGAGGGCCTGCGAGATCGCCCGGCGAAACAAAAAATGAAGGCTGGCCACGTGGGCGCTAGCACACAATAACCCTACAGAGTCTCTGTTACCGTAAGTTTCATGTTGAAAAATCCTTCGTGTGCAGATCGCTGTGTGGAGGACAAGCAAACGGGGAAGTGCGAGGAAGTTAACATGGTGAATTCAACCAAAGTTGCTACCGGGCTCTATTGCGACAGAAAGACCCAAAATAAAAATTATCACCCTTGCCTGCGACTTTAACAAAGTAGCAACAAGCTAAACTGAAATAACTCGCCTTTTCACTCTGACTTGTAGTTCAACACCCCAGAAGGGCTAGATTAACCCTATAAACACTTTATGAGGTCAAGCACCAAGTCACATTGGGGCATAAATCCATGTGGTAATGTAATAAAAAAATTAAAACATAAGGGGGCTACCAATCTGCTTCACTTATTCATGTCAGGATTTCTATGGGCTGATTCAAAACAAAACAACATTTCAAGCCTAAGTGCCCATACAACATAAAAAAACATTATAACAAAAACATCAACAAATTGGGGGAGGGGGGTTTAAAAAATACACAAGAAAATTTTATTACCGTAGCTCAGAGTTTAACAACTTGATAAAATTAAGTTAGTAGAATATTTTAAAACAACAACCATATATAAAATTATTACAGGGTACTGGAATCGATACTTTGATGGATCAGTGCGGCATTTATGTAGTGTATTTCCTTGAAATAGACAAATAAAATATATATTTTATGTCAAAACAAGTACTGACACTACGTTAGCCTAGACTTTACCAAAACAAATTAATAAAATTAACTTCTATGAGGATGAGAGTTATCGTAACAACTAAAACACAAGTTAGTTGGGAGCACAATAAATGAGAACATTATTAAATTATTTTTTTTAAAGTCATCAAAACGAAATAACAAACAGTTAATTGAGAAGATATTACAAAAATAAGGTATCAGCTTTGATTTATCAAGACAAGACATATTGTATAAACAAAGTAGTATCAATTAAATATGACCTATTTAGACTTTGGTGAGTATCTTAATAAACGAGCTGGTTGGCAACAACAAATATCAACTACTAATTCTGGCTTGAATACAAAAGAAACTTAGGGGTAGGGCTCGGAGAACCCACCTTAATGCTTCTGTAAACTATCTGTCCTCCTACTGTCGCTCGAACAAATAAAAAAACAAGTACTTCAAGACAATGTAACAACACAATAAATACAAAAATCCATACCAAATAAAATCTGTATGATAAATTATCAATGCAGCGTATTAACAGTCCCAAGTCTGCCAGTAACCATAGCAGTTAAGACATCAAAAGTAATTATAGTACCAGCGTGAATTCAAAAGAAGAGAAAAATTATTGTTATTAAGAAAAATTACCAAAATGCTATACTTGATTAAGATGTTGAGCTGGTTGACCAGTTGGGGCTGCATCCTTAATGGTAGTTTTGAGAGGTTGTTTTTATTTTCTGCCTTTTTCGTTTCAGTTTGTTTAGTTTGGTTCCGTTTGTTGTTTCTTTTTAGGACGTCTGTCGGCCGAGGTTTGTTTAGCTTCTCTTTGCTTGTTGGGAATTTGTTTTCTGTGATTTCTTCATCCCTGGTTAAATGGGATGTGTGTTGGTAGCGTCTTCGGGACGTCTGAGAAACTCCTTCTGTCTGGTCTATCCCTCTAACGGCCATGGAGGGGCGGCCTTAATGGAAGGGGAGTCTCAGGGGTCTCGTCTGGTAGAATGGTAAAGGGAGGGGGGAGCGACAATTTTGCTTGGCGAAGACGTGAGCGGAGCTCAGTCTTGCAAGGCGATGGGACGAGGAGGCAGCAGGTGAAGTTGTTGATCAGTCGGGTGTGGTCAGATGAAGTTTCAGTGCCAATGGTAGACGACTCGGAGGGAACCTTCTTCCATTAAGGGCAATGGAGCGACGGATTTTTTTTTTATTTTCGATTGTTGTTGCATGGCATAAGAATCAGAGAAAAATTTCAAGTAGACTGACCATGAAAAAATATTTTTTAGAATTTTTTTAACGAAGTTATGACCACTTTTTTGGAGTTTTCTACATTCATGTAAATATCGGAAACTACAAAAAATTGCGCGGGATGAC
>PNEQ01109067.1:0-20827 GCA_003012365.1 Medauroidea extradentata
TGACACGTAAAATTCTATACTTTTCTCTTGCTTTAAAGTTAAATTTAAAAAATAAAAAAGAAAATTTTAATGTAAATTTCTCTACTCGCATCCCCAATTAATAGGTTGGATCCCGCCGTATACACCCTTATACCTGGTTAAGTTGGCCTACTTAATTTGTTATAAACAGAGAAAAAAAACATTTCACGACAAAAAAAAAATTGAAATTACTGTGTGATAAGAGGCCAAGTAAGTACTACGTGCCAGTGCACGTCACAGTATCAAGTTGGGTAAACCAGTACGGGGGAAAGCACGTGATCGTGCATAATTCAGCAACTCAACATAATCTACACGCATCTCCAAGAGCCGGCTAAGTGTGGGTGGCATACCCACCCCCTGAGCTCAACATGGCCTCACTGTGAGCGGTACCACCCTGCGCCTCTTGTCCCTGGACTGCGCTGGGACGCTAACATCGCCATTCCCTCCCCCCACTCACCCCCGGCTATCAGGGTATATAAGGCGTACCCAGAGTAGAAATCAGGGCAAATTTCGGCAGTCGCCATTCCAGCAGCAGTTGCCAGGCAGTTACATCATTGTGTCGCACAGCCTACCATCGGCCGCCGCCACTTCCAACAACTTTACGTGGCTCACACTTACATCACGAGAATCGACTACTGCTACCAGGGCAACCTTCGCCTTCCCAACAAGTCTTGCTTCGTGCTAGAAGGCAGTAGGTTAACTGTAAACACGTCAAACTACCTTGGGTGCAGGCTCGAGCTGTGAGTTGTTTTATAATAAACACAGCTCCACCTTAACTCTGTTTGTCTGTTCTGCTTTTTTTTCTTCTCTTTAGGTTTTCCTACATACCATAGTGCCTCTATACGCCTCTCGCATCATCCAGCAGCTCACCCACTTTGTTAGTTGACGCCTCCCAAGCGGCACTGTTGATCACAGGGGCAGAGGGCACCAGTATGCCCCCTCCCCCAACATCCCTCGAAGCAGATGGCAGGCGCCAAGGCGCAATAGCATTGGGCCCCTCAAAGCCGCCCCAGGGAATTTTGAAAGACCACGAAAACCAACCCTTAGTGCTCCGCGACATTTGATACTTCACTTCGGCCTCTAGGCGCGAACAACTCCCCCACCCTCCTTGTTAATCCATTCATATCCTTGTGCTCCAAAAGGCAGCAAGCACTAAAACTTCTATAACCCCAACAAGTACATTTTTTATTATTATCATAAAATACACACTTCTGAATGCGTCAACTCATATCAGGCCGAAACGTAGCAATTAAACTAAATAACTGAACATATTTCACAATTTAGCATACAAAAACTTCTATAGTAATTTGGAGGCATAACGGCTCACAGAATATTGTAAATAGTGCTCAATTTATCCTGAACAGCCTATAGATGTTTGGGCAGATGAAGTGAGAAAATGTGGAATGAAGTTCAATGCCAAAAAGAGTGAAGTGATAGTTGTAATGAGAAATGGTAGCAGAGCAAAAACGGTAGTATGTACAGTAGGAGTGGAACTTAACCAGGTGGATAGTTTTAAATAGCTGTATAGCATATTAGAATGAAAGAACAAAACAGGGAAGAAGTAGTTAGGAGAAGACAGCAAGGTGATACTGTTTACAGATGTGTGAATGATCTACTATGGACAGTAAATACCACTTAAATGCAAGCTAACATTATACACACGACAGAAAGTAATGAGGTGATGGGCACAAAATTTGCTAGAAGTATGACGGCTGTCACAAGAAGAAACAAGTTGAGGAATAAAGCGGTACGAGAAAGTTCAGATCAGGGTACACCAGAGATTAACGAGGAAGCACGATTGAGGCAATATAGGTATGTTAACAGAATGAGCAGTGAGAACATGCGGAGGAAAACTCTGAACCTGAAGTACGATGGGAGAAGAGCTAAGAGAAGACGAGGAAGGAGAAGAAAGGAACAGATGAAGGAAGGAGTGAAAAGAAGAGGAGCTGACAGAGAAGAGTGGTGGGATGACAGAGGATGACAGAGATGTTTTACCAGGCTGATCCGGTCACAGGCTGGAAACAAACAGCATCAAATGATAATACAATAACTTAACATCAATGCAAGGGTTCTGTAGGAAAGGGAAGGGAAACACATGTACCTTGTGCTCTGCCCCTTCCTGTATTGGCCCTTGGTACCTGTACAGTCTGCGAGTACAGCAACAAGCAAATAAATGTACTAACCACGTCTGCTAACTGCTTCTTCATTGTTTCATGCTCTGCCCTCATTGCATCCACCTTGGCATCAATGTCTCTAACCTGGACAAGGAACACAGCACGTAACTCTCCAACACCAAGAGATACATATTTCATTTCACATGGCATTTAAATGTCATCAATGGTGATATCATTAGAACGTGAACTGGGAGGAATCTGCCATCATCTATGTAAGGAACCATCACAGCATTCACCTGGAGTGATTTTTAAAAACATGAAAAATATAAAATAAGGATGGCCAGAGCCAATAATATAACCCAAGCCCTACAGAATATGTGTCTAACTGTGCCGCCTAGCTTGGTAAGATAAAATTACTAAGTGCATGCACAAGTATGTTTGAACCATGGTAACCACTGATTTTTCAGGATTTCTATGTATCATCAATAGCTGTCTTTATACTGACGTTCAATAGTTAAGAGGGCGCGGTACATAATTCAACGCTAAAAGCATTAACCTATAACTGTATGTTTCTTGAAGCCAATTTGCGAAAATTAAACAATAGCAATCTTAGACAATAGTTTTACCCAACGTTTTAAACAAAATTGTTTCCAGTGTTACGAACTTCTGAGGCACAATTTCTGATGCCGGAACCTCGTGCATTTAGCTGCGGCACTAGAGATCACGTGTAACGAATTACTAATTCTGAATAAATACTTACTCAAAGTTGGCAAATACCATTATCTAGGATTGTCATCAAGTATTTTATCCATATTGGCTTCGAAAAAAGCGTAGAAATCAATTGATGATTTCAGCGTTTGTTTATCTACCACACACTCTTAAGTCGAAATGTAAAAATATAAAATTGTAGTATATACAGGTTATGATTTGCAAAATCTTATTTATTTTTAACTGTAACATATTTTTCATAGTAAGTAATGAATGTTTGGTTTATGCAATTATGTAAATTCAAACCACAGTAGAATCTAGATCAAACAACACCAGCAATATTTCAATATTATTCTCAGGTACTGCCCAAGATATAAATTTTAATTTTCAAATTGTACAAAATTTAAACAAAGTGCAAGTAGTTGAAATTAATGGTTGGACCTATTAACAAATGTTTGTTAGCATGGAACAATAACATTCAGAAGTCACATTAACTGGTAAGCCACTGCTACGCAGTAAAGAAAATTAAACGATAAAACCTTAAAACCTTCTGTTGAAAAGTGCATTGGCTGAGTTACAATGCAATACCTGCAGCATGTGAAATTTAGACGTATATGAGAAGTGATGACTAATGCTGCCTTCTTTCTTTCCACCTCCTGTTCCGCAACAAAAAATTAAAATTTTTCTACATCAAGCTCCGTGTATCGTTTCCTGCTGTCGCTTCCATGCAGGCAGTGACGTAGCTGGCTAAACAATGCAACTGTGACGATCCTGTGGTGAAGTGTCGTCTTCCAGTCCTTCTCTGTGTAGGTTGTACGTCGATTTACACTGTGATATTCACGCCAAAGCGTTGGACGCCATGATGCCGTGTCCGGTGAGAGTGAGGTAGGAACGGAGCTGCGTCGGAATGCTCTGGGCGGAACCCGGTTAAGCGTGTAGCCGACAACACGAGGCTCGATGGGTCGTGGTCTGTTCGTGCCCGCGTGACCTTCTCTCACCTGGCGAGTCGAAACAGCTGCAGATGGGGAAAAGCAGGGAGGATCTGGAGAAAACTAAACCTTACATGGACACTTATGTGGCGGTCCACACCCCCATACCCTACGGCCTTAAGTGAGCCAGTTTCAAATGGCGAAACAAAGTAAAACATTGGGCCGGATAGTTGCACACGCGCGTTACGTTTCTCGCTGGATGAATCAGAGTCCCGAAGCAAACCACGTCTCTCTCGTTCCGTCCGTTGCGGCCGCTGCTTCCAGACTGCCTTCTTCATGCACTGGTAGAGGGAGGGGGCGGGGAAGCCATGTGTCCTGCACTGGCAGATGGCCGGGATGGCAGGTGTCGCACGTCGGTGTCAAGTTCACACACGCCCTGCCACCGTCACTGATCCGCCACACACACTCAAGTACCGTACATCTGCCATTACCAACCAGCGCACACCTGCCACGGACACACTTTGTGAACACCTGCCGCGACTAGGTGCAACTTCACCTGGCCTATGGCCTGGTACGACGACAATGCAAGTAATTCGCCTTCGAAAATCAAATTTGTAAAACTTTAATTTCCTCACAAACCGAACACTGACAGATGTAAACTGACAAAACTCAGTATGTTACTTCACGAGGATAAGGTTGACCAACTACTTCTTTAACTTCAGGATAATGTAACATTTAAAAGTGAATTATGGAGTAATGCGACCATAATAGCAAAGAAGGTCCTCTTGTAGCGACTGTATAGGATGCATAGTTTCCGTACAAAACGCAAGTGAAGTTTGGGTGTTGTGATACAGAGCCTAGCACGTAGGCAACACTGCATACATACATGTTTGTTTTATCCCGACGCGCCACACAGACGATAGTGGACATTCACTATAAATATCACGTGTCGTACCTTAAATAGCTCACATAATTGTAACCAACAATTTGTTCCTGACTAAATTTGTGTGTAAAAAAAAATATGTGTGCACAAGAAACAATATTATTATTTCATTGTTTGTTAAACTGCTCAAAAGACACCAGCACCATACTATGTAAACATTTGCATGTCAGTGTCAGCACAAATGTAGTGTACAATAATGGAGATGGGTGGGGTAGTCTCTTCTCGTATATGTATTATGATTTATGTTAAAATGTGAGGTTTGTTAACAAATACTCTTAATTCTCCCAGTACGCATTAAACAAACACATCATTATAAGCCAAACATGGCAAGCTTTAGAGAAACAACACTGATACCAACATTGTACTGTTATATTTCATTTTCAATGTTTCTCTAAAGCATGCCATCACCCAAAAGTCAGGATTTTAAAAGTAATTGATTTGCATAAACATTTAGGATCCCAATGCGATGCAGCAATAAAATGGGCATGTTACACTTTGAAATTGTCGTAGGTCACAATATCCTATCAATTTATAACACGGATATAATTCCAAACACAAATACAGTTCAGAGAGTTTAGTCGTGTCAAAATAAACAGTTTTCGCCAAACTCCTTAAAGACGTAGCATGCATGCGTAACAGACAGTGTCTAGCCATGTAGGCTACTTGTAGTACACATGCAGACGTAGTTGTGCAGATTGCGATAGTGGGTGAGCTGCATTTAAAAAAACAAAGTATAACCAAGATTAAGAGAGCCAAAGAGGGGTTACATGGTGTGAACTGCACTGGGAGTGGAGGATAAGGAAAATGGGAAACCTGTGTTAAAAACAACCGGCCAACGTCATTGTACCGGCACGATTCCCACATGTGAAAATTGGTGTAACCCCACGTAGTAATCAAAACTGTACCACCTTGTAGGGAGACAAGCATCGTGACCATTAGACCGATGTGGTGGTTGTGCTGTCATACTTTGAAGAAACAACATTGACACCAACACTGTACAATTATTTTTCTTTTTCAAGTATTACCTCACGAAGTTATTTGTGTTTAGTTTATTATCAGCATGATGAACACAATACTTTTACACATGTTTCAGCTGCCTGGAACCTATCATTTTTGTTCACAACTGCTACGATATGTACGCAGAATGCTAGAAACAAACTGATCTGCGACTTTGACAGTATTGTACTTGTTGTTTACTGCAAATGTCCACCATCGTCAGTACGCTGCACACATCACATGGATGTTCGCAGGATTGCCTATGATCTAGACTCTGTAGGTCTGCGCGAGTATTCAAGTGTTTTTTTGAGAATAAATTGTATGTCCTAGACAGTTGCAACAAGGACAACTTTTTCGTTACACAGGTCTCATTTCTTAATAAACCATCTTCAAATGTTAGAAAATCCTGAAGGTAAAAAAATTGTATGCAATTAGAAGGTAGCCACCCCTATTATTTTCACAAGGGTGGAAGGTACCAAGTTGTATTTGCATAAGGGTAGAAGGTCCCAACATCAATAATCAATGCTGAAAATATTGTATTTTTATGTAATTTAGTTTCTGTATTTTGGGGAAATATGATTATAAATTTTTATATTCAGAGACTCATTACACTCTTAATATTAAGTTTAGGTGAAAAATCCAAAATATAATTTCTGCTTGCTTTTTTTTATAAGCAATCACCTGTCGGAGTTTGTTGGTGTTGTTCAGTATCATCCTGTATATGAAATACAACTTACTTGCACCATTTTTCATGATTTTAAGTTTGTCAATGTAGCAGTTAATATGATTAATGAACTTATTGTTCTTTAATTTAACCATTATATTACATGCTGGAAACCATATTTCGTAATAATCCATAAATAGATCAAAACAATAATTTAATATATTACATTATCTTGAGCAGAAAGTATACTATCCCCAATCCACAATACAAAACAAACTATTAAAATAGTATTATGTTCTTAATGATGTTATATGTCGAACTAATAAAAATTTATGATCTCTAAATCTTGACAAGAATCAAAATTACATTCAAACCATATCACTTTATGATCAGATATTGCTGGGTCAGCAAGACCAACTCGTTAATTTTCAACGTTATGTAAATTTGTTATAATACAATCAAGACAAGAGATCTCTCTAGATGGGTTAAAATTCATACAGTACAAAACCCATGGTCTTAAAAAACTTCTGCATTCAAAATATGACCCAATTATTATAGTTATTTCAAGACATATAAAAATTTTACATTTAAACTTAAAATTAATTTAAAATTCCAATTTATTTAATTACAACTATAATAAAATACAGAAAGGTAGCCACTAGGAGCTCTATAAAATGACATTATTACAAAGCTTATTTTAGTGAAATAATGCAGGTTGCTTCAAAATTAACATCTTCACAAAATTGATCTAAGTTATTTCTATTTTTTTAAATTGAGTAAATACAAACTACTCCATTTTGATAATTTTTGTGACAGTAAAAATTAGCTAATATAAAATGAGGAGGTTTATAAATATTTATTTCTGGTTCGTAGAACCAATGTTCACAAATATAAATTTTTGTTCATACTCTAAAACCTTACCATTTCTTCTTTTTTATTTCTAAAACTTAGTACAGTCGGCCCGCCTAATCCACAGACTTCGTAACTGCGGTTTTCACGAACCGCAGTTGAAAAATGAAAAAAAAATTTAATTTAAACATTAAATTCTTAAGAAATTGTATTTTCCCGTGTGCCTACCACAGTTCGCCGCAAAAACTACTAGTGTGCCACTCGCTGTGCACGAGAGCAGATAGTCTCGTGTTGACAGCCACAATTATCTGCTTTGTTACACAATTTGCTAGGGCGTGCTGTGTGTTTACATGCGGATGGTGCGGGCGGGAGCGGCAAGGAAGCGATGCGGTGTCGAATGTGCAGGCATCGGCGGTACTTCTCTCGTACACATCTAGTCACTTGCCGCACTCTTCCAAAACAATATGATTTGATATCTCCTGGGGGCCGCATCACCTACTTGCAAACTGCTTCCACGCAGAACACACACATGTATTTAATTACATTGCTTTGTTTGCCAGCACTTAGGATGCGGCCTTGAAGTGCATGTACTGTGTGCAATTATACAAGATTCCGTGGCCTGCAGCATAATGTTTCCTGAAAAGAAAGACTGTAGTGATCCTTCTAAACCAAAGAGAGAGCATAAAGTTCTCAGTTTAACTGACAAAATGAAAATTCTGTATTTAATAAAAGACAACATATCAGTTGCAAAAGTTGGCCACAGGTACAGGGAAAAAAAAGATTGCATCATTCATACATCACAAAATAAAGCATGACAAGATCAAGTGTTAGTACTGCATCGAAAACGTCAAAAAAAAAAATTGCGTCATTTAATTTTAGTGTCATCAGTGGCGCTGTATTAAAAGGAAAACCGCTAAAACTTTGTCCTTAACCATGTTTACAGTAGAGTAACATTTATTCATTGACAGGTGTGAAAACATATTTCGCCAAGTCTATTTCAGTGCAATCAGTATTGCTGTATTAAGAAATAAACTGCTAAAATGCATAATTACTGTCAAAATATTTTACGTTTATGTTAATAATTTTATTCTTTTATGTAATTTATATGCACGTCAGACAAGCAAAAAATATTTATAGACAATTGCAAAATATTCACGCCTATGTAGTCATCGTGCTTGTTCCACTGTTATTTTAAGTGTTTAATTGACACAAATGAAGGAAGCATTACACGCAAGAGAGATAGTGTTACCAAATCTCATTCTATAGGCTGTTCGGGATAAAGTGAACACTCACAAAAGCATTGGTAAATTTATATTTTCAGCCAATTGGTATCTTTCCGCACGTAATGGCTAACGACGAGAAATGTCTGATCTATATAGACACGTCACCTGGCATCTGCGCAAGTAAGATAAACTGTGCAGTCGGTAGACACATGTACAGTTTGATAAACAAAATTAAATAATTACATAAAATACAAATACGTAAACTTCAGTTGATTTTATTTCTGTATTTAAATAGGAAAAAACACGGAACTACATTTAGTATATAGCAGCCTACCATACAAATTGAAAGGTAACTATTGTTAATGCTGACTTATATGCAGTAACAGGTAGTGACTTATGTTAAATCTTTAGTGCTCACTTTATCCCAAACAACCTATATAGGTGATTCGGAATAAAGTGAGCACTAAAAAAAGCCCTGATTTATTTCTATTTTCAGCCAGTTTATATCTTTCCGCTACATGTAAACATCAACATTGCCACGTGCTTTTATTTACATAGTCTTGTACAATGTTTACATTAACGTTACAGTGCTCCGATAAATTTTAGCTACAATATGTACTCATTAAATGCACGGGGGCTGAATATATGCTATACTCAGTAGTAATCTTAGTTATCAATGTTTGTGGAGACACCCCCTCTCCACGCAGCACACGTCCTTGGCAGTGTAGAGTGGAGACAGATAGTGTGGCGCATCATGTCGTACAGTGTTGGGACATCAGCGGTGTCTGACCACATGGCTCGCCGCGCACTGTTGCCAAGTTACCGCGTCCTCACAATGTGGTTGCTGCTGTGTCAAACATGTGCCACACTGTGCACATTACTTGTAATTTTTACAATATTTAAATGTTGAGGGACACTTTATGAATGTATTACCGATCTGTATCCTGCACAAATATAGTTGTATTTGAGATTAGGATTACATTTTTTTTATAAATTGCATATGGTGGTTTACGTAGGTCATTTAGGTGTCTTGAATTGGTACATACAGTTTTCGTTATCCACGGATTTCCTGGAACAATATACTGTGGATAAGGCAGACCAACTTTATATTATAACGCATAATACACAACGTTTTAGTCTACTCATGACTTATAACATTCACATCACCATTCATTTTTATATAGTCTATTTCATCAGTCTGAGAAACACACTTATAATAAACTATGTCAGGGTGACTGTGTTGAGTTGCTCTGAATCTGTAAAAAATAATTTTTAGCTGCGTTATCTAGCTTATTTTTTGCAAATCTGAAATGATTAATGAAAACACAAGCAGGGCAAAACTCAGAAGAAAAAAACAGTTTTCCTTTTCTAAGCAGATATTCCTATTTTAAAAGAACCAGGAAACTTGTTTTGAAGTTTAATAACTTCATAACTATCAATTTATTTCCGAGTAAGACAGATAGTGGACTTTAACTGGACACAATCAGTGTCTTCTGCTAACCTATACAAATACGTACTTTGTTTTACTGCAGTTTTTAGATTACCACTATTAACTGTATAACCTGCAATATATTTGGAATGTTTATTTGAAATACCACTAATTCATGACACAGTCTTCAACACTGAGAGGACGTGCCTGCTGCACGCCCGAGCACACTCGCTAGAAGTGTGCGACACTCACCACACCAAGTACCTGACGCAGCATCGCGCTGATGTTGCACGGCTCCTCGGACGTGTCAAACACCTGTCTGGTCAGCGGCATCTCTGATCTAACAACACACAGTACAGTCAATGAACATTACAGACACACTCTCTGAGACAGACTGTACTACAACATCCCTACATGAAACAATACATGGTGTCTGCCTTTGTTAGGTTATCATACTAACTACAAGTGTTCTCATTGCATAGTATACACTGACATATTTCTGGTACAAATATGAAACACATTATTGATCACCTCGACTCGCAGCAAACTGATGTCATGTTGATGATCGAGCACACTAGTGGTTTGTATTCAGCTAGCACGGGATAAGAAGTATTCTATTGTTAAAATCTTCCTTGTACGAGTTCAATGTAAGTAAACAATCTTTATTCAGACATAAGTATTTTTTAATGAAATAGCTTACAGAAGACAAAGAATTTTAACATAAATAATGTCTGGTTGGACGAAAGAAACTCTTGAAGGCATACTGACTGATCCTGCATCAAGTTAATGAATCAGGGACTTTGTCTGCCACTGACAGTTCTTATTATTATTATTATTATTATTATTTTCTGTTACATACACAATAAATATCCACAAATGTGTAATCAACATATTTCAGAACTGTACCTCCTTGCGAAGAAAAATTTCAGAGTGTATTAGAAGTAAGTAAATTATCTACACGTGTAAAAAAATACTAATATCAATGTAGACAGAAGTAAAACCTTTATATGAAATGCTACAACAGTCTCAATATACTAATACCGGTAATGTTTTGTACAGTGCAGAAATGAAAGAAAATTATTCTAGTATCAGGATTGCAAAAAAATATTTTAATATAATTGTAAATTGTTTCATCAATGTTTCATATGACAGACAAGAATGCAAGAAAAATCCTTTGTTTACATTGCACATGCAGAAAGAAAGGCTTTTCAAGAGCCACCTTTCATATCTTGAACTTCAAGATGTCATTGGCTGCTGTATTATGAACATTTTGCTCGTACCAAAAAAGTACAAAAATGTTGTTTTAAATGTTCCTTGTAGTTTTTTTCTAGTCGAAATTTTTACCTTCTGTTAAATAACGGTAAGGTCTACCAGGGTAAATGATAATTTTAGGTAAGAGGAACCTACTAGGACATGAGAAACAAAATTAGCATTTAATATAGAACGACGTATCGTAATCCACGTGTAGTAATGAATGGTTTGGAAAAAATGTCTGTTTGGAGTGCTAGCATCAGATAGAAAATTATAAGGAGGTTTTTGTTGCAGAGGTGGTGTTTACACTAATGTTGGTAGGCTACCTGTGTTTATGGATCGTCACAACAAACCATTAGGCACTGTTGCACCAGCCTTTTTAGGTGAGTTCACTGTAAATAACAGTAATATATATAATTGAATTGCTGGAACTATAAGTCAATAAGTTTAATGTGAATTAATGAGGTTCCAGTTGCCCCATTCTTTCCACTTTCCCTACTCAATTAAATAAACAATTTTTTTATTTATAGTTTCATAAATTAAGTTGTGCTAAGGTTACATCACTAACACAATTACCACATAAAACTTTTTCCATGACATATAAGAGAAATACATCAGACCTTCCCCAGAATATAGTAACTTATACTAAATGTAGGCCCTACAAAATATTTGTAACTTTATGTTACAGGCATGGTTTGCACAGAAGAAATGGCCTCCACTCTACTCGAAGGAGCAACTAAGAAATGTAGTAAACTTAGTAAGAAGAGGTGAGTTGACTATACAGAGCTTCCGCGGCACAACAGATTCCCAAAGCAACTCTGTTTGAGCATGTTAACTTCCAGAGAAGTGTGAAAAGTAAAACATTTAGTCTAGGCCAACTGCAATTCCATATGAAAAAGTGAAGGTTTGACTGGCTTAAATTAAGACAATGGAAAAACAGGACTTTGAGCTGTCTAAGTAGGAAGTTAGAGACTATTGGGCAATGTGTCAATGAAAATACAATCTCAACAACATTCACAAATGGCATTCCAGGAGATGACTATTTTAACAGATTTGAGAAGTGGTTCAACTTGAACATAAAAAAGCCAGAAAGTGTTGATGTTGCTCGCAAGGAATGTATAGACCCATTTATAACTTAATTGTGAGTTATTTCCAGCTGCTGTTGAGAGATATCACCAACAACCTATCACCCTGCCAACTCTATAACCTTGATGAAACTAGTTTTTGTTTAGATACAAGCAAAACTAAGGTGGTTGGGAAATAAGGATGTGCAGCTCATTGAGTCACAAGTGAATATGGCAAAGAAAACATCTCTGTATTGTTGGGAGCAAATGCTTCCGGGGAAAAATTGCCACCACTTGTGGTGTTCAAGGATAAAAATCCATGAGATTCCTGACAAAGAGGAGTTCTCCAACATGACATATGCAGCCACCAAAAATGGGTGAATGGCTAGTGTCACTTTCCAAAATTATTTTACAAACAGCTTTTTCAGAAACATTCCTGGAGCAAGGCCACTTGTTTTGATCTATGATGAGCACAATTTACAAGTTTGTGTCTCACTTGTACAGAAAGCTAAAGAAAAGATCATTAATATACAACTGCCAGCATATACCTACAACACATGTTCTCCGGCCGATGGACCTCTGTGTTTTCAAACTATTAAAAGTACGTTGGGATGAAAAAATTACTAAAAAAACTATGGTTATAAATAGCCAAAGTCAGTTCTTCCGTCCACCATATCCTAGATTTGGACGCATTTGGATCCAATTATCATCAAAAATGGTTTTCAGAAAGCTCGAATTTTCCATTCAATTATTGTGTAGCTTCCAAGGAATATTTTGAGTCCCAGAAGTACAGAAAATGGTGTGAAGAAGGAAGAGAAAATGGTCTACAATCAGTTCCAACACTAGCCAGATCTTCGACACCCAGCATCACTAATTCAGTTCCTCAGGCAGTCCCAGTAAATTCAGGATTTTCCTGTGACACTGATGCATTTCCTCAGGCGATTACAGAAGTTCCTGGATCTTCAACGTTCATCAGCGTTTAGCTCCACAGTCAGCGCCAGCAGTTTCTGGATCTACAGAATCCTACAGTACTGATACAGTTTCTTGTTAACAGATACAATCTGTTCCTCGACCTTCGACTTCCTGTAGCAACGCTGCACCATCTCAACAATCAGTACCAACACTTTCCGTATCTTCAACATCAGACTGATACCTCCCAGACAACAGTCCCAGTGAGTGAAAGTCCCTTTGAAGAACTGATTTTAGAACACGTGAAGTAAACCCCAATGTTGAACAAGAAACAAGTGGATTTGTCGGGCCGCTGAAGTTATAACTTCCAAAGGAGCAGTGGCAAAACTGAGAGAATGTGCAAGTAAGAAACACAAAAGAAAAAATAAGGAAATGCACAGAAGAAGACTACCACAGTTTAAGTCAGTAGGGAAGAAGAACAATTTGAATAAGTGAGAAGTGCTTCAGATTCAGACAAGGCAGACCCACACAATGAATGCCAGGAGATGGAGCAAGAAAGTAATTTTGTAGAAGTGCTGTCCAAAAACATAAACGCTGAAGCAAAGACTGGTGATTAGATTACTGCAAAATGTCTAAATGACAAGTCAACAAAGATGTACCTATGTGGGTCAGCTGATATAAGTTGAAACGTGTACAGAGGCAAAGCTTGCAAGTAAAACTGCATCAACTTCAACCTTCGTTGGCCAAATGTTGAAGAAAGAAGCTTCATACGGAGAGACTAAATTGTTTAGTATTTGCCAAAGCCTTCATTTGATAAATGTGGAAAATTTACATATTTGTCATTTCATTCAATTTCTACAAAATTGGTTAAGCAAGTTTGCTTGTGACAGAGATCTGTTTTGTCTCTGGATTTTTTTTACAGTCAATTGGTCTAATTTTTTTCTCTTTTAATATGTTAACAATTGAAATTAATAAACCTGATGTATTTGATCATTTGATATGTGTAGACCTACACCTACCCAAATTTGTTCTAATGCAATTCCAAATCAAAAACAGGTCATAGATTCCTGCCTCAATGCTCGAGGTAAGTGGAACCCATTATCATAAAAAAAGATAAATGATTTCTAAGAAAAATCATCAAAACAATTATCCTAATGATAGCCAGTTTTAAAGAATACTACTGACAATGTATACAAAATTCAGTCGATTTTATAAGTTATTACTGATTGACTTTGCACTACTGAAATTTTAGATACCTTTTGCCCCAGATAATTATCAGTACCAAGTTCTTACACGCCCTGTACGTATCGTATTTGTTAAGACCATATACTAATTGTGAGAGATTCCCTCATCGCACAACCAATTGTGCTTCAGTTTTCCCCCACCTGGTGAATCACTCCTACAGGATTATCTCTTTGTGTGACTGATGGCACTGGATTTTGCCCCCTGTTTTCCAAGAATAACAGGGAGTGGTCAGTGGAGAGTATACTAACTTTTTTGCCATTACTGTACAGAATAGTGTTCAGTTGATTCGAAACTAATTTTACTGAGGCACAATTTGTTCATTATTGTTGTAATGATACTTTTTATGTGACAGTTGAGTGATCAAGTAAGTGAAAAGTAAGTGAAAAAAATTGGTGTTTAAGCAATTACAACTTCTACAAATTCAGAATGATGGCACATTTAGAGAGGGAAAAATTCCATGGTAAACAGAACAGTAAAGAAATGGAATGAACTCAAACAGGAGGTGGTAGAGGTGATGCGTGAAGGAATATAGGAAGAGGGTCAGCGATATAGTAATAGGTGACCAAAACTGGATGCGGGGACAAAGCAAGGAAGAATTACCCTGCCACAGGGCAGCAGCCCAACTTCAAGAGGGCAACCCCGGCCAAACTGTTCACTGTATGGCCTAGCACTTGGGGGAAACTCAGTACATGCTGGTAAAATATTTAAATTACAAAAACCTGCTGTAAGGGTTTTAGCAAACTGTAAACAATATTAATCTTGTAAACCATTGTATAGAATTTTATTATTTTTTTTAGAATTTTATTTCCTTCTTGCACTTGGACCTCAGCCCTGTGGCAAGGATTCGCTTAACATTCCTCTTCTCAATTTTTTGACCCCATCAACCTTTTCGTAAACTCCCTCGCTCCCGTCATCTCAACCACATCCCTCGCCAACTCATTCCAATCCTTTACCATTCTCACCATCATAGTGTTTTTTTCTCTCTCTGTCCTCTTCCCCACCCTCTGTATCTTCCACTCATGATCACCCCTTCCCCTGTATATACTTCTCTGTATCTTGTCACCCAGTTGTGCCCACCCTCCCCCCTCACCACCTTAAATATCCTTACCAGCCGCTCCACTCTCCTGCAGAGTGCCCCACCCCAGTCTTCTCACCATTACTGATGGTCTGAAATTCTCCTCTCTCTCCCCCTGTGTTCTTCACTTATTTGTGACCCACCTAGCAGCCCTTCTCTGCACCTTTTCCACCTCTACCACTTCCCTTCCCACGTACGGGTCCCAGACCGCCGCCGCATACTCCAAGATGGGCCTCACCATTGTTTTGTATCCCTTTTCTTTCACTTTCTTGTCTGTGCCTTCTAACACCCTTCCCAGCAGGGCCAGCGCTCTTCTACCTTTACTTGTAACACACTTCACTCGCTCGCCCCATCTTAAGTCATCCTGAAGAATAACTCCAAATATTATATCTGTTTGCCTCTCCAATTTCCTGTCCTCCCCACCTGTATGTCTGACTACCTCTCTTTTCTGTGTAAATTTCAAAATTTTAGTTTTATTTACGTTATTTTTCATCTCATTTTCTTTTGTCCACTGTTCCAATTTGTTTATGTCCTCCTGTAGACCCCCACCCTCTCCAATCACCTTGTACAATACACAGTTGTCTGCAAAAAGACGAACCCTACAATTCATGTTTATCCCCAAATCCCCCATCATAATTAAACAGAGGAGGGGTCCTAGAACACTACCCTGTGGAACCCATGATGTTATCCTTCCTTCCTCTGAGAGTGTGTATCCTACTCGTACTCTCTGGGTTCTTCCTCTCAGATACTCTCCCACCCAGTTTACCACCATCTTATCCTCCAACAACTCATTCAGTTTTATCATTAATTTTACATGTGGCACCTTGTCGAACGCCTTTTCAAAATCCACAAAACACGCATCTACCTGTTTCCTCCCATCCATAGCCTCCCCTATATCTTCTATCAATCCTGCCAACTGCATCTCACATGAGAACCCCTTTCTGAATCCATGTTGTCTATCGTCCGTACTCACGTTCTCTATTACCCTCACAATATATTCACTCACCAGTCTCTCCATAACTTTTCCAACATTAGATGTTTGGCTCACTCGTCTGTAACTGGCTGGCTTCATCTTCTCTCCTCCCCCCTTGTAAATGGGAACCACTATTGCAGTCTTCCATTCTGCTGACAACTTACCAAGTTCTAGTGATTTGTTAAAAAGTACCTGTAGGTATCTGCACACCTCACCTTCCCCCATCTTTAACATTACATTTCCAATACCATCTGGTCCCTCTGCTTTTCTATCATTGAGTCACCCCAGTACCTTTCTCAGTGCACCCATCTCTATCTTACATCTATCATTGTAAAAACTAATAATTTCCCTACTTTCCCACCTACCTTCTTTGCTTGTCTCAAACACAGTTAGGTACTGCTCTTGCAACACCTCTGCTTTCTCCTCATCAGTTACTGGTTCTTGTCCCCCTTCCCTTCTTAGTGTTGGTATTTTCTGTTCACTTCCTCTTGCCTTTCTTACATACTTAAATAGCTTATCCCAACTACCTTTTTGCCCTTCCTCCATCATCTTATCCATATACGAGCTTTTCGCCTCTTTTATTTTCTGTGTCAGTTCTTTCCCTAATTTCCTCACCTCATCTCTCATACTTTTGCATTCTACCATTTTGTTTTTAGCATGCAATTAAGCCTCCTAACTTCCCTTCCATAATAAAGTGGGTCTCTTCCCATTCCTACATTTTTTATTGGTACAAGCTTTTGAACTGCATTTATTAAAATTTCTTTCAAACCCGCCAACATTTCTTCAATTCCTTCCTCCCTAGACCATGTCTCAAAATTTTCTTTTAGGTATACAGTCACTTGGAGTAACTTTGTACCAGAGATTTTCTTTTATGTAATAGCTTTGTGGCATTCAACCACTATGAAAACTTAAGATTAACAATTTATTAATCTAGAACACAGCCGTATTTTTAAAGTCTGAAGTATTTCATTTGAAATTAAACTAGACTGGTGGTACAAAGTTACCCTGACCGGTACAAAGTTACCCCTATTGACTGTAACTTAATTTTAGTTTGGTCTGCTTTTTTAAACTGTCTAACTGCCCTAGCCCTCTCTTTAACCTCTGTCATCAGCTTAATATCCTACCGTTGCCATGATTATATATTTACATTTTACGTACTACTATATGTAAAAAACAATGAAGATTATTTTATTTCTAATAATTCTATACATGAACATAATACAAGACTAAAGAATAATTTACATATTCCTACATATAATTTATCAATCTATCAAAAATGAGTTTATTACTCTGTTTTAAGACTTTCTAACAAATTACAGACTGATATTAGGCTTTTATACAATGGAAAAATGAGTGTGTACAAAAAATAATTTAAAAAAAAAAACACTTATTTAATAATTAATATTATTCTGTAGGGCTTTTTAGAATCTTAATTGTCAGAATGTAATAATCTAGAAATTTTACTGGTACAATAGGCCTATGTATGTTTTATGTAATTGTAAAATTAATCTATGAGCGACATGTTCTACATCCCAGAGTTGGCTCACTTAATTAAGGAATCACTTGAATTAATAAAATAAATATTTAAAAAAAACAATTGATTTTAAAAAGGCATTAGTTTATTGACAAAAAATATTTCTACAGACGTTAGAAATTGTCGTACGTAAATAAAATTGTAGTTTACAAAATTCCAAAATTTTCATTTTTTGTTAGGTTAGAATCCGTTATACTATTAAATTTTCCATTTTCCGTTACCTTACCTAACGAAAAATTGAAAACTTTATTGTAAAAAAAAATCTAAACTAATCAATGTAACTAATGTTATTCAAAGCGACACATGTGATGTTTTTCGTTGTTGTCATCCTACCATCTCTCACTCTCAGCCTCAAGCAGTGTGTACATAATACACATGAAGTACAGGAATGTAAACAAAGCCATGTGGGAGACAATTTCTTTCTATAAACGCTTACATTTCTAGAAATTGTTTGTATTTTACAAACACATATTTAAAACGGCAAATATTACGTTACTCACGTGTCAATTTCCTCACTAATTATAAGAAATATCTACATAAAATTTCAAACACTAAACTGAACCGCCAACCATAGATTGTGGTTTAACCATAAGAGGAAGTAAGACACTAAAAAAAGGGGCATATATCACCGGCAACTTCGGAAACAAAAACTTATAGTTTACAGGTTGGCAACAAAAATACGTTATCTAACCTCCTGTTCAAATTTTTTGGGAAAGTATAACATTTGTACGCCCGTTCTGCACGTGAATGAACAGAAACACAATTAATTGTAGAACAGGGGTACCTCTTGATCTTCCCAATTACAAAATTTAAATAGAATTATTCCACAAACACAAAAACAATTTATAATTCGTAGCCATCACGAACAGTCCGAGCTGTCACGAGGTCGCGAGTCTCATGGTAGACACTTTAACCGAAAAGTTATTGTAATTGAAAAGTTGTATTGCTATAAATAAATAAAAATATAATATACATGCAATAAATGCTTGACACGCTAGTATCATTAACCATCAAACATTGACTTTATATTACACATAATGTTTATTTTGTAATGTTGTCGGTGCATGATGCCCTTCAAATTAAGCCGGCCTCACACGATGCCCAATTTCATAGCAGTTTCTATTCCCATTTTCTGGTAGCATTTCTGCTTCCGTCTGAATGCAGTTCCAGCACCTCCACAAGGGGTTTGGTTCTGGGCATGGCAGATTTTGTACCCGAAACATTACCCAAAAACGTAATAGAACATGTCCTATTTTTCGGGAGTTCATATTACCCAGAATTCTCTCTAGCCAATCATAGGCGCAGTGTGTGTCATGTGGTCAAGTCTTATTTTACAACAGTTCAACATGGCGTCGAAATGGTATGTACGAGCACGTGGAAATGCTAATAGAATATTAAAATATCCGTGCTTGAGTAGCTAAAACTGCTGCAGCACATAATATTTTTCTCCGTAGTTTTTCGCGCCGATCCATGTTGCAATGAACAAAACGACCATTAAAAAATGTGGCGGTGGTGTTATGCGATTTCTGGGTACCATGTGAATATGAGCGAGGGGCCACACACCATTTTCTGCTATACCCACAACTCAGAATCTGCCATTAATATTTTTATGCCCATGGGTATAGCAGAAGGTAACAGGAATTTAGGCATCGTGTGAGGCCGGCTTTAGTGGCCCTAGCCAGGGTCATATAAGTTAGGTCTGGCAACTTCCTAATATTTTTGACTCACTTACTGAAGCTCGCGGCGGCTTGCGAACTAACGACGCTAGTAGTAGGTTGACCCAAAACAAATACGTTTTTTCCATAAGAATGCATGTAAGCAATGTGCAGCGAGTGTTTTAAAAGCAAAATTTTGTGTGTTACAGTGTTTATATGACAGTAATTCACGTATGATAAACAAATTACAGTTAAATTTATGCACTACCAAGATATTCGTTTTCGAAAACGTCAAATAAATGTAACAAAGTGGCTAACTTTGAAGAGGTAGTCTGGAAGGCATGTCTGCAGTGAAAAGGAATTGAAGTTAAATAAAATTAATTTTGTGTCGGCCTATTATTAACGTGATGATTTAATAACAAATTTCAATGGAATACGTTTTTGTGTGGTGAAAGTTTTTGGGTTATTTTAGCTAATTGAAATGTGTTTTCTGGAAATAGTTTCAGAGGCTGGAATGACTCCAATTTCCTTGATAATTGAACAACTTAGAGAGAATATGTGTAAGTAATTATGGAAATAAATCTTTGTCATCTTTTACAAAAATTTGTTTAGCTCTGCATGAAGTTAATAAAACTCCCTTGTGAAAATAAGTACACATTAAAGATTTTGAAAATTGTCATAAAGTTTTAGACCTTGCTTTCTATATTTCGTTGTGGAAAATGCATGAAATTAATTCTAGTTGCCTTTTAGGTTTAGTGTTTACAGAATAAAAATAGTAAACTAGCGAATCACTATGTTTTGCATCAAACAGGCTATTATCTCACATTGTTTTTAATTCTGTTGAATTAGACCAACACACTTAAAACATTTCTAGGAGAGAAGAATCTAATACTTGGTGCCTACTTGCAACATTAAATAATACATTTGAACTATGAGAAATGTGTTGTCAGAGTTAAGTTATTAGCTTGGGTCTGTGTAAACAGTGTAAAAGGTTCTGCAACAGTTTAAGACCAGGAAAGTAGGCTATTTGTATTTTAATTTCGAGGCATTGTGGCGTTTACAAATTAATTTCCTCCGGCTAGAGAGCAATGAGTTATTTTGTTATTTTAGTTTAACACCACAGAATGAGGGTAAAGGTAATTATTAAGTGTGGATCACACATCATGGGTAGTAGCAATTTAGTATCCACCAGTTAAATAAATGCACTTATAACTACTAGGTACCATTGTCCTCATTTTACCTTTACAA
>PNEQ01109069.1:0-12683 GCA_003012365.1 Medauroidea extradentata
CCCCCCCCCCTCCCCCGCCTCGTTTACGACGCCCCTGAATCTACCAACTCGCTACATCGCCTAAAAGATAATTTTTGTTAATTATCATTTCATGAAGTTTCCCTGAAAAAATGTTGCAACAAGTTCGGATTAATTTTTTAATAGGTTGTATTGAATACTGTCGGTTAAATTGTACAGAGTGTTGATCAAACGGTTTGGACATTGTAGTAAAACACCGAATCAAGCTGAAGAGACCATGTTTATTTGAATGTTACAGGAAGCAGACATTTCTTAGCGACCTTCAGCAAATGGAGTGCATATTTTTGTGTCTGGTAGGTTATTTTTCTATTGCGCCATTATTCGAATTTGAACCTCTGCTTTCTCAGCATTTCCAGTAGATTTTTTTAAAATCCACAGTTTTGTGCCCTATCTCCTCCTTACCAGCGAAGTCAGATCGAATGCGAGGGAAAGATAAACTCCCGTAGAACAATTTGGCATTGTACGCAGCACGAGAGACAAAAGACTCTCCACGAAGTCCATTCAGGAAGCAGATAAAGAGCTTTTCTCTTCTGGAGTGGTAACGCGCCAGACCAGAAGAACAATGGCGGACGTTATTAACGAGTTGTCGGAATAATAATTGCCGCCATTAGGACGTCTTCACTCCGCTCCAGCAAGGAACTTTTCTTCTTCTGCTCGGATTTTGCGCATTCTTTGGAATGGTTTCCATCTCTTGAGTCATCAGAACTGCGTTTTCAAGATCATTTCCAAAATGAACTGTGAAGTACGGAAATAACGTTGTCGTATTTATCAAACGAGTGACTGCTAAGATAAATTATGGATAAATTTAAGATGTTCTGCAAATGAGTAATAAGTCCAGACATTTTTCAGCCGCGTGAACATTTTCTCTTTATAACCACCAGAAAAAATAGACTTATTTTCATGGGCAATAGCAACACATTTTAAGCTGTATTGCTCTCGGCTCAATATTGTTATATTTCTTGTTTTGCGTAAATGTTCCACTTTTAATTTTGTACAAGCGTTTACGGAACAGATTGCTTACAATTTTTTTCACTTAAAAATATATTCTAAAATTAATTTGCATCTGTAAACTATTTTTTTATTTTCCAAACTCGGACCTGTGGTACAAGTAAATTTGGAACGTTGTTTCATAAATGTTCGGAAGTATGAATAGATTTTATTTCCGCACTTACCCTTGCAGTTTGCTACGAAATAAATATTTAAATAGCGCTACAATTATTTGTAATTTGTGTTTACAATTTTAGTCTCAAAACATTCCTCTCTAGACGCCATAACTGGGCGCTGCCTATGAATGCGTAATGTTAGGTGATTTTATCCTGATAGTTACATTCGGTTTCAAGTCAAGAACGTACCGAATAGAAAATTTATAGTTTAAAACTGACGATAACACTAACAGAAACTAGTTACAAATTTATGGTGTGCTAACAGAATAGCTACCATTCAAGGGAGAACGTTATGTGCTAGCTTCAGTCCTTGTATCGTCCTGACCATGAATTTTCTACTTTGAAACATGCCGTAACAGAAGAACAAGTACACTTTGGATAGTCTGTGAGTAGCCACTCAAGCTCATTGTGTGCGATGTCGCGTGTACTGTAAATGTTTTGTACTTATACAAAGAAAATTTTTGAAAACCCAGGTGCCAGAGAAATACCTCGTAAAACTACAATGGTTGTCATTGTAATAAAATACAAAGTACATGTTTGTAAAATTACGAACTATAGCCTTGTGTATGTACTTGTAATAAGGAAAAACATTAAATTTTATAGACCCGCTTTACTTTGACAATGACACAAAATTTATTTATAAAACAACTTTTCAATAAATATATTTTACAGTAAATTATATTGAGAAAAAAAAGAATGCGTGGAAATACAAATTCGAACCCGCACCCCAAGCACATAGAGACTACGCAGCTTATCCCTGGAACACCTTGACGTTCATGATGTATGGTTATTTACATTTTTCATACTTTCAATGTATATCCAGGGGATGTGATTTTTGTATAACTACGTAATTTCCACGGAGCCTGTGATTTTCTTAGATCATTTTTAAGTTTTTTTTTTTCAAAGAAAATCCTTGTAACTTTACAGACAAATAATTTTACATGGAAAATTTTTGTACATTTGCAAAAGTTTATGCAACTTCATAAAATGTTGCTTTGATGATTTTACAAAGAAAATCTTTGTACTTTTACTAGAATTTGTTAAATTTGCAAAGAAAATCTCTGTAAATAGTATACGTTTTTTGAGTGTGCTTAATATGTTAAATGTTATTAACTAAAGAACATAAATAAAGTAAAAATAAATATACATTATACAAATATCATCGCAGCAAGTATGCATGACGTTGGGTAACCCTTATTTATCGTTATAGATCTGAAGAACACAAATTTATCTACAGCTACATTACAAAGACGTCTCTTATACGTTACCAAACAAAACATTTTTACAAGAGTAGCCTTTGTACCCCCCTGAAAATACAAAGGATATTATTGTACGGAGTACAATTTTTTTACAGTGTAAGTAGCACTTAATGGTTGAAGCACTGACCATTTTACAGAGAGACATTCGGCCGATTGTGGGTTTATTGACTGCGTTGCTGGATGTATGCTTTCACAAAAGTACTGTGCTTACATGTTTTGCCCACTAATTATTAACTGCTGGCAAAAATACTACATCCCGTGTGTCATGCGCGGCAAGTATATGGAACATCTATGGCCACGAGACGAATGTTAGATAGTAGGCATGCCATAAATTGCCCAAAGATGGCACGCTGGTTTTATTGGAGCATATAACTGTCCCGTTTGTGGGCAAATGATGACAATACATAGATATTATTTTTTGAACGATTCTAGCAATGGGGACAAGTTACAAACTAAGGAAGTATTTTGGACAAACGCCATTGTAGCAAATGGTGTGTCACAGAAAACCAGAGAATATACACAAACAGACAAGTAAACAAACGAAAGGATTTTGTGTGCAACTGGCAGAGAATGGTAAATATATACAATTCAGTCAGTAATTTACCAGAAATTAATACAAACAAGCACCCAAGCACCAAAAACAAACTAAGGAAAAAAAATAAATCAGGTTATTCCACAAAAAGAATTCCGTCAGTTAGTACAAAACAATAGACAAAAATTATAATAACAATCAAATCAAAAGGAACGAAAAAAACTGGATGTAGACGACACGACAGAAATACAGACACCTCGAGGGAGGCGAATGAAAACAAATTGAACAGTAACTGTGGATAGTAAGACAATGAAAGAAACAGACGAACACAGTGTTCTCCTTGTTTTTTACTTGTCTGTTTGTCTGTGTGTATTCTCTGGTTTTCTGTGAGACACCCTTTGCTGCAATGGCGTGTGTCCAAAATAATTAGTTAGTTTGTATAAATACCTTGATGTTTGATACAGCCTATTGACATATTACAATATACTGGTTGATTGGTAAAAACATCGACAACGCTCAGTATGTTATGCGGGACGACAAACTGATCATAACTCAAGAAGGAACCCATGTCCGGCAACGCACGGTGTGGGTGCAGGAGACCAGAAAAGTGTCCGTGCGACACGTGATCAATAAAACGTAGAAACAGTATGCAGCAAAAAGCAGGTTACAAACGGAGTTCAAACTGTGTACCTCCGAGGTCAATGCAGAGTCTACAGCGGCGGCGCTGAGCTGTACGCACATGATCCAATAAGTGCGGTTGTCTGGAAAGAATGTCAATCGCTCCATGTACTCGTCCTATGAGGTCCTCCTCTGATATTACAGGAGCGGCATACACCATGGCTTTCATACTACTCCATAGAAAATAGTCGAGTGGTGTGAGATCTGGTGATCGTGCTGGCCATGGAACTGGTCCTCCTCGAATAATCCATCGATTTGGGTACGTAACATTGAGGTGAATCCTCACATTTGTATCAAAGTGTGCTGGAGCTCCGTCGTATTGCAGCCACATGACCTGTCGCATTTGCAGCGGCACTTCATCCAATAAGGTAGGCAAGATATCTCTAAGAAATGTGATGTAGATCACTCCTGTTAATGTTTGGTAGTAGATGTGGACCAATGATATGGTCCGCAATTATTCCAGCCCATACGTTGATACTGAACCTGTGTTGGTGACCGTGAACCACCTGCGCACATGGATTTTCGTCCGTCCAAACATGCATGTTATGCAGGTTTACAATTCCGTTGCGGTTGAAGGAGCGTTCGTCTGTGAATAGCACCAAGCTCGGGAATTGTGGCTGCAGTATGCATTGTTGTAAAAACCACACCGCAAACTGGACTCGTCGTGGGTAGTCATCCTCCAGTAATGCGTAGACGTTTTGCAGATGGTATGGATGTAGCAGCTGGTCGTGAACAACTTGCCACACCGCATTTTGAAATGTGTGCAGTTTCCGTGCCTCTTGCCGAGTGCTGGTGGATGGGTTCTCTTCGACCAGTCTCAACACATCCTCCTCTAACTGAGGTGTTCGAGTCGAACGTGGTCGACCCGCATCGCGTTTTGGCACCTAATAAAGGGATAACATCGTGAACTTTCGACACTACTGCTGTACGGTAGTAACAATCACAAGTTACACTGCTATGCACATATGTGAAACTTTCCGGCTTCTCTCATTCGTCTCTCAATGGCCGCGAACGAAGAATGATGTGGAGCATGTCTGTTTGGAAAACGTTCCGCGTACAGTCGTGCAGCAGCTCGACCATTGCAATCTCTTTTGCCGTATGCGAGCACCATGTCGGTCATTTCCGCTGTTGTGTACTGGTACACGTCGACTGCTGCCAAACACGGCACTGCACTGAAAGACTACTAAAGGTACCTCAGTCAAATGTATCGAGTAGCGCATGCGGAGGAATGTTATTAGTGTCACATCGTTAGCTAAACGGTTCCGTACCTGTTTTGGAGACCAAAACGGATTGCAACCAATGACACCAGTTGTCTAACATTGACGTTCTACATCGCCCACACAGTGCATTTCCGGACATGGGTTCCTTCTTCAATTATGATCAGTTTGTCGTCCCGCACAACATACTAAGCGTTGTCGGTGTTTTCCCAATCATCCTGTATAGACGCTGCAAATTAAAAAAACTTCAAGGACTTGTCAAACATCTTGTGAGGGTTTGGGGGGATGGGGGTGCGAGATAACTGATTTAGTGCAAAGGAGTAGACAATCGCACTCAGGCACAGCTATTTTCTATCACATCTAAGGGAAAAAGTCTCAACAACAGCTGTACTAATCCATTCTATAGAAGCACTAATGAACACACAACAATTTGGCCAAACTTTTAAATTATTTAGATTCTAAGAGCATGAATGAAAAAAAAAACTGTTATGGAAATTTCCAACGTGATCTCTGGGAGGTAGACCAAAAGTGATGGGTGTTATGTAGATAGTCGTGTGACAGATGTAGAGTATGGCTATTAAGTATTGACATTTCACGCCCAGCATGCTCTGCAGTGTTTGCGGGAGTGTTCCCAATGATAGCCAACGGATTTCCAGCTGTCATCTGCTGAATGCTACTGATGGGCCACTTGTATTTTACCTCATGGGTGGCTGTTTATCCTCAAGGGGGAATGTTGGACAATTTAATTGTATTTTCAGTTTTTGACCCATAACATGTATTCAAACTGTACTATCAAAATTTTCTCTTCGATAAAGCATAGGATATTTTCTTGGTTAACTGCTTTACATAGATAATAATGGAATCTTTCATTAATTTATCACGCACAATGTTTGCAAGAGAATTCCTGAAATTTAACATTTCATTCTCTTGCAATGATTCTGCATGACAAATTAATGAAAAATTACATTATTATTCATGTTAAACAGTTTACCAAGAATTTATCTCATGCTTTATCGAAGAGAAAATTGTGAAAATACAATTTGAATAATTGTTATGGCTTAAAGACTGGTAATACAATAAAATTGTCTAACACTCCTCCTTAAGGCAACTCTTTCTATTTAAGTTACTTGTTAATTAAACACGAAATGTGTAATTAATAAACACCGCGCATAGTGTTAGCGGAATTGAAAAATTCAATATCTGAGACCACAGCACGAAAAATATATTTTCTTCATTAGTATTGACGGCAACTGCTGATCAAAAGCGCACAACTTAACCTTGAACCACCTATAGATTGAAATTAGAAGTCGACAGATAAGGTTTTAAAAATGTGACCGATGACTCAGTGCCCGTGGTCTGTTGTAAGGATATTATCCAAGCATTCGCCTGTAGATATGTCGAAAAAACACTAAAAAATTGGGATTTCCGGACCAGGGATCGAACACGTGCCTTCTCGAATACGAGCCCATTGTTTTGTTCACTGTGCCTCCTTACACGCAGGACAGACGGCAGCACTTAGCGTGAACATTCTATCTTCCTCGATAGTAACGACAAAACAGGCTACAGAGTAAACCAGAATGCCTTATTGTTACCCCCATCTGGTGAATGGAATGTACACGTTTAGTTATTCTGTCCACGTTCATATGAAAGACACAAGTTTTGTAACGAAAAACGCAAAACAAATATAACAAAGATATTCACATACATTCACTTCGGAATGTCTGTGTGAACGCCGACATTCTTGTGTCACAGGATATGTCTCAATGTTCGGAGCGTAGGTCTAGATTGCACATTTATCTGAAAATAACACTTTTCCATGTTGACAAACTATGTGCATATGTATTGTCGGTTTAACACATAAGGGTAAGAAAACATTCGGACCACTCTGTACAGATTTTTGGTCCAGTTTATGTTAACACGTGGGTAACTATTAAGAGAGTAGACAGTTGACTTACATAATGCAATCTCGTATATATTCCTTTAACACAGTTTTTTCTCTTCTACGTCCGTAGAGACAAGAAAATAATTCAAAGTAAATTAATTTCAGCATTTATCGTAACAGAGCTCTGCTCCGCTTTAAAAAGTCCTTAGTTCAAATATGCTTGCGAACTTAAGTTGCAAACTTCCAATTAACCCATTATTGATTTGTTTCATGAAAGTATGGAACTCTAGTGTGTTTATAAATTATTCAAATTATGTACTTCGTTTAATGAACATTAATTGGCTCTTTTTGATGTCGCGTAAATATATATATTTTTTTATTTCCTTAGCTTCCCCTGCTCCCGTAAATTAAATTATAGCTCGGACAGTGTTGGAGCAGGAATATGTCGGGAAAAATTTTTCATGGTCTTTATCTTGAGTGAATTTGACAATATAGTAAGTAGGTAATGAAAGTCTTTCGATAGCGTGAAAGGTGTGACATTAATATAACATTTTTGAGTATCAAGTCAGTACATAACAATTGTTTTAACCTTAACTCGTAGTCATCTTATAAAATTTACTTATTAAAATACTTGGACTTTTCTGTAATCATATTTTCTTAGCTCTCCTTTACAATGTTATTTGTTTCACTTCAAAAACTTCTATGCTGCCAATTTTATTTTATTAAGCAATTTAATATTGGAATAAGAACAGCAATATAGATATGCTATGCTTATGACCGCGTACCTATGCATTCTGCCAAATGGGATGGGTAATGTTATGCAAATTGTATCAGTGTGTATCATTCATTATTATTGCTCCTTGTACAGAATTCGGAACCTGGAATCCGGAAGCTTGCAGGTGTTTATAGCCATTTCGAAGGCCTGAAAAACCATGTTTGTAATAGGCGGGCCGTATTTCATTCAATACAAAAAGATAGTTTGATGTTTTTAATAACTAAAGACGTCGGAAAGAAGTTAAGTAGTTTCACGTGAAATAAGTGACACGCCCAACATCGTTCACGCGACGTCCGTGAAGTTGACGCCCCATCCACCCTTTCTCCAAATGCTGAAAAATATTATCAAAATAGATACATCGTTATTTCTTCATTGTTATCTTTCTCTGTTGTAAAAATTTTCTTTCAAACTTTTATTATCAGCTGATTAGCTAAGTAAATATGGAGGGTCAACTTCAAGGCGACTGCAAAGTTGACGGTTCTTGTACAATATAAATCAGTCACAAAAAAGGGGGGGGGGGGAGGAGAATTTGTTATCTTTTGTAAACAAAGAAATGTCCAGACCTGTACTTATAGACCGTGATACGACTCTACTCGTAAGAAGGATTGAGACAACCAGTATTATGGTACAGAATACCGGAAAATTACATTGAAAGAAAATTATTGTTGAGTTACTATACTTCTGATCAAATAGGAACAGTAGTTCTGTTTGTAGTTGGTTTGGGATAAAATTAGCACTTTTGATTCCCACTTTTTTCTTTCAGTTAGTTAATAGTTTCCTGCCACTTTTTAACGTAAACAAAGCAACCTAATGAACCATCACAAGAGTATAGATTGTAATGCATCAAAAGTTAATAGGGTCCTCGGTGGCCGAATGGTCAGACCATTTGCCTCCCACCAAGATGATCCGGGTTCGATTCTCGGATTTTCACATGTGGGAATCGTGCCGGACGATGCCGCTGGTCGGCGGGTTTTCTCGGAGATCTGCCGTTTCCCCCGCTCCATACTCACCTCGTGTCACCCCTCACCAGCTCTGAAGACCTCGATGTTAATCTCTTACTCAAAAGTTAACATCGGTTGTCACAGTAAGTAATATTCTGTTATCATAGTTAGACGAGGTGGTCATGAAAAGCGATCACTTTATCACGAACGAACCGCGTATAGCAAACTGTTCTGTAGAAGAAACAATACGTTGTTTTGCTCCTTCTACAGAAAAGATTGTTGTAGGAATAATAATCCAGACAGTACCGACAACCAAGTAGGACTGTAGTTCGTATTCCAGCAGAAGTATGGTATAACCACAACAATGTTTTCCTTTCAGTGTACGGTTAGTTCGATGGCCCAGTTCAACAGGAAAACAACTCAAAATTTCCTAGTTTATAAAAATGTCTGTTTCGCCTAAAAATCTGTTCATTTACATATTTGGTTGGTGTCTATTTGAAGCAAAACTACAGTGGCAACCATAAGGTGATTAAAGTGTTTATAGTCTGCCTTTGCTGAAATTATCACACTTTAAAATAAATTAATACAATTTTTAGCTCTTTTCTGGCAATCAATAAAGTACCATGTCATTAAAACAAGTGAATTTACTATTAAAATGTATTGGTTTGTGGACATACGCCATTGTTTATGTTTTGCTGATCAAACCTGTGTTGAATGACAAAGTACGAGAACGAACAAAAAGAAACAAATATAAAACATACACAAAATAGAAAAAAAACAATCCCAGAGGAATTCTGTCAGTTTTTTTAAATAATTATTACATTAGGTAACAAAGAAATCTTGAAATAGAATTCAGTCGAATATAAACACAACACCCAGACACAAAAGACAGACACAAATATAGAACCAGATTCTCAATATGACCAAAGATAGCACTAGACAAAAACAGTGGACAGTGGACAACAAACGAAAGACAATGGACAACACAACACAAGTTAAAACCAACGAAAAAATGCAACGTTTCGGGAATTGCGATCTATTCCTGTCTTCATGCTGAGGCACAGCTGGCCGGAACACCATGCCGCGAATGGTTGTGTTGTGTTGTCTATCGTCTTTTGTTTGTTGTCCACTGTCCACTGTTTTTGTCTAGTGCTATCTTTTGTCATATTGAGAATCTGGTTCTATATTTGTGTCTGTCTTTTGTGTCTGGGTGTCATGTTGATATTCGACTGAATTCTATCTCTAGAATTCTTTATTGTCCAATCTAATAATTATTTTAAAAAAACTAACACAATGCCTCTGGGTTTGCCTTTTTTTCTTCTATTTTTGTGTGAGTTTTATATTTGTTTTTTCTTGTTCGTTTTCGTACTTTGCCATTCAACACAGGTTTGATAAGCAAAACATGAGCACAAACCAATACATTTTAATTGTAAACACCCATTGCAAGAAACATTTAAAAATCTCAAGTGAATTTACATGTTGTTTTTCTTTTCAACTGTGTGTTGGTGAGCCAGACTAAAAAATGCAATTTTTTTTAGTTGTTTCCATTTTGAACTGGGCCATCGATTTGAGGAACTAACTCACGTCCAATAACTGGGTTTAAAGTTAATTCTACTACAGGTTACGCAGATAAACGAATTTCTTATGGACGAGTTTGACAAAGGAAAAATTCAGTCTCCAGTTTCGCTGTTGTCGGTAAGGGGGTACGAACTTTGCCGAGGTCAGTACTGAGGATTCTCGAAAGTGACTGCAACAGATTATTGTGTGTACGGTATTATGAGATACACGAAGAACAGTCTCACGATAGACGGTAAATTACTTTCGTGAATCCTCGGCAATACGGACCTCGGCAAAGTTCGTAATCCCTTTACTGATAGAAGTGCAAATAGAGGCAGAGTTTTCTCTTGCCGGACTAATAACATTGAGTTTCGTAACCTGTAGAAGAATTAACCTCAACGGGGTCAACTTACCACTCGAGTGTCCAGAGCAGTAAGGCCGTCATTGGTAGCACGTGGAGTGTGATGCTGTCTCTCTTGGCCACAGAGTTGCTGGTGGGCAGAAGCCCTGACGTTGTTCCTGGGCGCAGAAGATCAAAAGAAAGTGAAGGGCTTTCATCCGCCGACACAAACACGTTTCCCGCAGCGCCGCTGGAGAGGTGCTACACCGACCTCGAAATGCCATCAGTGTTTCAGCCTCCACCAACAACTCCCCCCACCCCCCTCCTCAAACTCTTTTGTGACGCGCACAGGGACAGACAGCCCTTTTACTTAGCTGCTAACTGGTGCGCTCGTCAAAGCGAACACTTGACGCCGAGGAGGGGACAAAAAATTCTTGTTGTTCCGTACAACAAGCTCGCACACGCATGCATGACACCCACCCAGTTTATTTCCCACTCTCGGGACTGCCTAGCCTCTTCACGCCTCTGGAATCTTCTTCACCAGAGCTAGGGTTGTCGCCGGAGAGCCGGTATCATTCACAGAGTGTGATAGATAAACAAACGCTGGAAATACCATTTCAAATATACACGTTTCTGAAAGTTAATATAGAAAAGCTCTAAAACAACAGTCCTATATAATATTTGCCCCAATATGTCACATTTGTTACGCATGAAATCTTGCGCCGTAGTTAAATGTACGAGATTTCGAAGTCAAAGATTGTTCTTCGGAAATACGATGCTCGAGAAAAATTTTGGCAAAATCTACTTCAAAGTTTTTTTTTTAATTGGTTTCGAGAAATGTATAATTTTGAATGTATACCTTCATCTTTAATATTTCGTCATAAATTGGTAGGGTTATCACCGAATGTCTCATAGAGGCGAGTTGTTGACGAGAAGACTGCACACCAGATTTGCGCTTAAGGGCTAAGACGAGGCGTGATGTGCGTGTTATATCGTCCTTACCGCCTCAAACGCGCTCACAATAGAGTCTCTCAGGCGGCCACCTTAAGAGGGCGTGGTACATAATTCAACGCTAAAAGCACTAATCTATAACTGTCGGTTTCTTGAAGCCAATTTGCGAAAATTAATCAATAGCAATCATAGACAATAGTTTTAGCCAACGTTTTAAACAAAATTGTTACCAATGTTACGAACTACTAAGGCATAATCTCTTACGCCGGAACCTCGTGCATTTAACTGCGGCGCAAGAGATCACGCGTAACGAATTAGTAATTCTGGATAAATATTTACTCATAAAGTTGGCAAATACCATTATCTAGGATTGCCATTGAGTACTTTATCCATATTGGCTTCGAAAAAAACCTAGAAATAAAATGATTTTTCCAGCGTTTATTTATCTACTACGCACTCTTAAAGCGGATGGACACATTATTATATGACGCTGGTCCACAAATATTCGTGATTCATTATTTTACTGAATAGCCCTACCATAGTCCATTCACCATAAAGTGAGGCACTTTTTAAAATCGCATTATCTAAAATGTATTTTAAAAATATATTTTACTGTGTATCCGAGAAGGGTACTTAGGAATCTATGTTTATATTAAAGTTGCAGAAAATACCAAATTGCTTCTGAAGTGTTCAGTTTGTCGCTAATTACTCCTTGCAACCTTCCCACAGCAACATACGCACAGACTGCCAAGAGAAGGATCTGAGGTGACGTGTGCACATGTCTCGGAGTTGGCAATGTTACCAACAGAAGACTTGCAGGAGGATAAATAACGCACAGGGCAGGAGAGGAGGTAAAACGCGTGACAGCGACGCTGTGTAGTTAGCCCGAGCGTATTGGTGCAGACGCACAGACTGCCAAGAGAAGGATCTGAGGTGACGTGTGCACATGTCTCGGAGTTGGCAATGTTACCAACAGAAGCCTTGCAGGAGGATAAATTACGCACAGGGCAGGAGAGGAGGTAAAACGTGTGACAGCGACGCTGTGTAGTTAGCCCGAGCGTATTGGTGCAGACGCACACAGACTGCCAAGAGAAGGATCTGAGGTGACGTGTGCACATGTCTTGGAGTTGGCAATGTTACCAACAGAAGCCTTGCAGGAGGATAAATAACGCACAGGGCAGGAGAGGAGGTAAATCGTGTGATGGCGACGCTGTGTAGTTGGCCCGTGCGTATTGGTGCAGACGCACAGACTGCCAAGAGAAGGATCTGAGGTGATGTGTGCACATGTCTCGGAGTTGGCAATGTTACCAACAGAAGCCTTGCAGGAGGATAAATAACGCACAGGGCAGGAGAGGAGGTAAAACGTGTGA
>PNEQ01109070.1:0-12683 GCA_003012365.1 Medauroidea extradentata
GTTTCACCAGAAGAATCAGTTACAGGTTTCAATTAAATATAATATGAAATTTTGTTGGAAATCAGCCTTTGCCTCATCGCCAGCGCTCACAGTTGGTACCAAAACAGTTCGTTTTGCGCTCTCAACGCCCTCTCTCCGGAACTTCACACATCACCAGACAAGGAAGATAGTACAAGATGGCTTTCATCATTCTCAACACAAACACAAAATTTAACTTTACCCTGGAATGCTCTCGCCTACCGGGACAATATTAGTTTTAACAAACAACTTATCAGCTCGGCTCACCGCTCTTAAATTACTACGGTTCTCTTCCTTTTAACTTACAAAGGTAAATAGTTGAGTGTTACCGTCGGAGAGATGTCCATTTGGTTATTTCGCCGTGGTCTGCACAAACATTGATGTGCCAAGTCCCGGCCTCGTTATCTTATAACTAACACGTGTCTCTTTCATCTCACATTGCGGGGGATTTCGACGCACTTATCTCCGTTGTCGGGTAAGTCGGGCCGTCCACCGCCGGGCCACCGTGACCCCTACCACAATATTCACAAACCAATTCTCATAAAGCACCTCGGGACTCCCTTAGACCTATACTGACGCCGGGAGATATTCATGTAAACATCCTTTAAATTATGAGAATTAAGTTTAGGTTTATTTTACTTTTAAGCCAAAAGAGTTACTACAATCACACATAAGGAATGAATTTGGAAATTTGTTAAGGGTGGGCCAGGCCAAACACCTTACAGTTGTGGTTAATGTCTGAGAAAAAAGTGATGTTATATGCAGGAAATGAAAATACAAGTGTTGTTATAAGCAGGAAGTGAAAGCATTATGCTTTATGGGAAAATCTTGAGACCAAAGAAAAGTGATGTTATATGCAGGAAAATGTTATATCCAGAAATGTTATAACAGGGTCCTACTGTATTTCTGTTTTGCGCACATTGCATGCTTGTCGCACAAAAATGTCTATGATATAAATTTTGATAAGTAAAAACAGAAACATAATAGACTATGTTTACCACAAACTGGCAGTAAGTACATGACTGAGAGAAAGACAAGAGCAAATACTACGCAGAGCTTCCGCAACATTTGAAGAAATAAAAAATTCATTGAAGTCTATGCCTTGTAGACCCTAAACAGAATACACATTTTTGCTCTATACTTTATCATAGCATATTTATTCGTATTCTACTTCTCCTAATGGTAGCAGCATTAATATTTAAGAATCGTCAACAGTATGTAGACCAATAGTTGTTGCTATAATCATTACAGCACTTAAACTAAAGTTAAATCAATAACAGTCTCAACGCTTATATTTCGTGTAAATTTTCGTTTAAAGCAAACTTTCAATATCTAGAAGACAAAAAGAATGTTACTAACTATGTAAAACAATTTGACTTGCTTTGACCAAATTTTGAACTCACGGCAACTAAAAAGTTCGCTAATAACGCTGCGGTTCTGACCACTCGCCTATTACACCACATGCGAGTGAGGTTATTATTAAGTATTACGTAAGTTGTAAAAACTTTCATTGTAGTCACAATTTATTAGTAGTTTTAAGCCTCAGTAATTTTGTACTGCAGTTTTATTGTGTTTCGCGCAGGTACTTAATTCTTATATTCCACGTGTGCCGTCAAACTCTCTATATTTCAAGGAGGTGGCATTTGCCATGGCGGCCATATTTTCTGCTTATTACACTCGACGTATACGAGTTGTGAAGGTGAACGGTGCCTACCGAGAGAGTACCAACTCGTACGGTCTGGACGTATACGAGGGCTCTCGTATGGTTCGAGCTTACCGTTTTTTTTAAATTGTGCGAGTTTCGACAGAAAATTTAACAAATCGTATACGAGTGCTGTTCGAGCTTAGACCCCCTGGACAACAACTAACTACACACCGGTTGCCACTTTTCAGCTGATGAGACTGTACACACTGCTCGTCGCGACGGTCATGCCACTTGCTCGCTATTGGCAGGGAGGATGTAGCGGGGCAGAGGAGAGTAGGAGGGTGTGGTATGTCAGAGAGGGGGACGGCTGTAGTTCACATATTTTCCGAAGACACACTTAGGTTTGTCGAGCAGTAGTCACTTCACCCACCGCGGCCTCCTGTATATGATGCAGTCAGCAAAATAATATTGAATTAAGTTCATTTGATTTGCATAGCGATTTGATTTGTTTGAACGAGTTTCAGGCTCGCAAAATATTTTCTAGATATTCATTTACACATACTTCGATAGTATAATTTTCCTTAAGTTACACAAACTTTATGTATTTTATGTTTTATTAAATTTTTAAGATTATATTTTATGCACATACTCATTCTTCTGCTGAATTGTTAACGTATTTGATAGCCTTGACAAACCAACGAACGAATGACACGTTAATAAACTTCTTAAATTTCATACCTGTATTACATAAAATTTAATGCTGTCTACAAGAATGCCTTGGAACTCCATAACCATTTCCACATACTTCCATACTTTTTTTTTCTTTTTTTCTTTTGATGCAATTTGAAAAAATATTTTAATGTTTTATTGTTAATTTTGTGTAATTTACTTTGACACTACATACATAATATCTAATATCTAAAATTTTCGTGTCACAGTGTTTGTTTCCATACTTCTCCGAAACGGCTTAACCGATTTCAATGAAATTTTGTATATACATTCGGTAGGTCTGCAAATAGGTTTTTATCTGTTTTTATTCTCCTAAGTGCTATTGCTTGATAAATATTTTTAATTTAATAATTTTATAACCCGGTCGATAACTGTGTAAGTGATAATTGATCAGTTATCCCCACGAGCCGATGCCAGTCTATCCCCACCAGGTGCCGCTGCACTATTATTATTATTTATTAATTTCTTTATTATTATACCTCTTCCACTTATATACCACATCCTTACACACTTACAATAAGTTATTTATGCGACAAAACAACGTTTGTCGGGGCAGCTAGTCTCTATATAAAATGAAGAGCCCCCATTCACACACTCATACACTCGTCAACGCACGTCCAAACCTCTGGACCTAGATATGTGAAATTTTGAAAGGGGCTTTCCTTACGCCTTAAACTTAAGGTTTTTTTCTTTTTCAAAATTTGAAAATTATAGTAAGTCAGTGAAATGTGGTGAAATATGTTTTCCCATGAATCCTCAATAGCGCTTAAACCAGTTGAGATATCAAGGTGCTTTTTACATCAGCATAAAGTTTACAAAAATTCAGCTAGTTATGGTAGTGCATCGCGAAAATGTTTTCGCCAATATGTCCTTGAAACCACTGTAGTTTCTTGAAACATAAATGATTCGGTGACATACTTCTAACATAACGTAGCTGTCTGCAGACGAATAACAGGCACAACATATTACAATATCGGGATTCGTATTGGCTAAGTCAAATAGGGTAACAGTTCCAAGTACCAGCTATAGCGTGTAATCTTCTGGTAACCTGAACGTGTGTTGAAATCCAGCAAACAGTCAAGTTTTCCCGCGATTAACCATAATCTCTACATATTACCTGTTTTTTTATTTAAAAATTAATGGGGCTAAAACTGTAAAATATAATTTTAATAAATTTCCGATAACTTTTAAATCTATTGCAAAATCGAATTGATTGACGTATCAAAATCAAGCCTACGAATATCCCTAAAAAGCAGTTCCAGGACTTTTTTAAATTCAACCTTTAATGACGTTAAAAAAATTAACGTTGTTTTAACTAAGGAGGGAGTTACAGCCAAATTCTTTGAATTGTTTTAATAACGTTTGTTTTTGTACGAGATATAATTTGTTGTGTAGATATACCATGTGATTATTTTTGTAGTAATGAAAATTTCTTGCTCACACTGTTTTTATAATGTGACATGTCAAATTACAAAGTTGCATAAACGGTATTATACAAGAAACGAAAATCAACTGACTTAATGAAACAAATTAATTCGTACTGAAGAACAGTGAATTGGGCTACGCCAGGACATGTATAAAAATTGGCAATGAACATTTTCCGTATTAAAAAGAATGGCAAAATTTTGGCAACTTTTTATTTCAAATTCAGCAATTGTTTAAAGAAACAAAATAAATTCACTGCAGTTGTTTTATAAATTTTTCGACGTAATCTGTGATACGGTTCTTCAGTGTGAAATTATTTCATTTTTCTAAGTCAGATGGTGTTCTTCTCTTGTATAAAACCGTTTTTACAAATTTGGGCTTGATCTGCCTGTACACAAATTCTATGAATTTTAGAAACTTTTATTACTCTAAATATATTCACAATATGTGTCTATAAAGTAAACCATGTATCATACAAACGTTAAAATTATTTGAAAATTTAAAATTCTGCAGGGAGCCCCTACCTCACCCCCTTAATCGACTGTATATGTTAGACGTGTGGAGATATTGAGATATTTCTGAATAAGTATGTAACTTACGTAAATAACTAGTATGTGATTAAATAATTTTTCGAAATTCAATAGTTTAAGTGGCGAAAAGATGTAAAATGTTACAGAAGTATCAAAAAGCAGTTATGAATACGGAGAAACAATTTTTTAAAGTTGTTACGTGTACAACTTTGGGGACAGGTTTATCTTAACACATTTGTTTTTAACAATTCTGACGACCTTTCTTGACGTAATAGTTTGGGACACTGGTAGGAAGTTTAGGGTTCAAATCCCGTGAAAAAACGGCGACGGGGAACTACTATGCTATTATAGACGCACATATTAGTGGCAGCTGGCAGAAGGGCCGAGAATACGGGAGATCCATAAGAAAAGTAACCGAACTATGGCATTGTACAGGCACGATTATCACATGTGAAAATACGGTTGACTGCCAGTGTAGTCGAACCCAGATTACTATATTGATCATAATTTTTAAAAGAACAGTGAGTGAAGTCGCGGCCAGGCAGCTGGTATAAATTATAACATATTTCGGACGTCTACAACACAAAGAACCACACAACATCCTAGCTGCCGAACTGTATGGTATAAATAAGCCGTTCACTGAACTTGAAAGTGAATTTCAGTACCTTAGTGTAGAGTTTAGTAGCCGAACTGTCATGGAGAAGACCGAACCTTGGAATAGGGACGAATGATTCCTGATCCTGGTCAATATTGTGGACAGAGTATTAAATTATTTATATTAAAAAAAAAACACCTGCAGGGCTGACAAGTCAGGTTGTTTCAGTACGCTCAAAACACAAATATTTACTCAAACATTTATGCTCAAACTTTTAAGTTGTTAGTAGTTTAATTGTATTTGTTAAAATCAGTATAAATATAAAATTATGTAAAACATACGTCTTGCTATGTTGTGTTTCTTTATTTGAATTTTATTTTTTTACGCATATGCACAAATATGCACGGGGTACAAATTATATTTTGTAACCTATTATCAAATTTTGGTGGGTACGTTGTATCCCTGTACCTCCCTGTTCCTAAGCCACTGTTTCAGATCATTGTACGCAATAATTGTATGCTGCAGGCTATGTAAATAAAAAATAGTAGTTTGTTTAACTAGTTCTTATTGCTCAAGTATCTAGATAGAATTATAGCGTGTTATGACAGAACATACAAATGACATTTAGGTACCAGTTACAGCTTCTACCACAAGTTTAAGGACACCGTTATATTTAACTAACAAAACTTTTTGGCCTTATAATTAATCCTACGGGACCTGATTATAAATTTCACATGGACAACTGTTTCAGGCTGTGTTCAGAGTACAATTTGTAAAAACAAAATTGAAAATAAGACAGTTTGTTTAAAAGTTATCCTTTTTTTCGTTTTTTAAAATAACATTAATTTTTTTACACCTTAATGAATTTTTCGGAGATGTAAAAATATAAAACAATGGATATTATTTATCCAAATTTTTGGGCAGGAACATAAAGCCCTAAAAAGAAAATTATAGCCACAGAATAACTCTCTAGTTTTATTTTATAAAAATAAGCATAATATTATACTAGTATTTAAATATTATTTTAAGAAAGGAAAATAGGATAACTTTTAAACAAACTGTCCTATTTATTTATTTTTTTTTACAAATTAAACTCTGAACATAGCCTGAAGCAGTTATCCATGTGTCATTAATAATCAGGTCACGTAGGATTAAGTATAAGGCCAAAGCCTTTTGTTAGTTTAATATAATGGTGTCCTTGAACTTTTGGTAGAAGCTGTAGATATTTTAAATATCACGATATTATAAAATAATATTTTGTCAACGTTGGTTTAATTGCTTGTATTACGGAGTTTGAGAAATTTGCACGTTTACGCAATTTGAATATTGGAATATAAATGTTGAAATTTCACTTGTTCACTAACACGTCGTTGTGAAACGTTATGCTACAAGTAGACAGCAATATTTAGCAAGTTGTGCGTTCATACATTACAGATGACAGTTGTTAAATATGGGATTGCATACAGTAACATAGGAAACAGCAACATAAAATGTTTTAATAACTTTACACTTCATATAATATGCTTGCACTACGTAATATATGTTAATAATCAATACGTTAATCACTTGTCAGTCAGAGCTGTCTATGTAGGTATTACATACAGAACAAGAAAATATGAGGAAATATTATCCTTGCGTCACGTTCTTCTGACAACGATGCTGTGACAACATTTATTTTACGTGTTACGTGACTACTAAGTGAGCTTTGATGGTAACAATCTACGTTAGGACCCATGGACGGAACCACATGTGCAGTCATTTCGCACGGGAGAATGACAACTGTTTCTGTCAAACGGGGTGAAAGTGTCCGTTTACGACTACCTGGACCAACAACTCACAACATTATTATGTAATCAGGATCAAGTTTACCGCTAGATGTTAGATATTTAGTGTCTGAAATACTTGTTCTATGGTTGTTTCTGAAGGATTTTTTTGTAAATAATCAGTACAGTGATGGTGTTACACGTTTTGTTCGTGCTTAACAGATGTGAAGTTAAGTCACAATTGATCAGCAGTGGACTGTCAAAGAGGGATAGAAGTATCCTGGTAAAACCCACTGGGTCACTCCAATGTTCGGCCATTGTTCTATACGTAAAAATGTAAGCGAGTAAGTCAGACCATAATGTCACCACGACTGCCAGTTAAATATTACTGTATTGGTACAATATACATTAGTTTCAGCTCGCAGTATGAGAATGAGAATACGAGTGCATTGAATATTAATATTTTGTTACCATATAGAGAACGGTTTTTATCTGGTTATTGAAAAATTTGTGCACTTTCGTAACTTAGTTACTGTGTTTTACAAATACGTTTTCTATCTTCATGTTTGAGTAATATAAATTGACATGTGTCACTTTTGCATTTACTAAATGATTTGTGCGCCGCACTAGTTCAGCCAATATACAGTGCCTGGTTGCTTGAGGAAGGTGTGAACGGGCGATGCTCCAATCCTACAACACAACCTGTGCCCAGCGCAGTTAGAGCGCATCGCTATTCATTGTTCTGCAGGTTGCCTAGATGCCAGACTCACGCTTACACACAGCCGATGATTGCCGAAGTGGACTTTGATTATTTCAGTGGCCCAGTTTTTGTGTCCATGACTGTACATATGTGTGTGCATATGATTCACGAACCCAATACACAAAAAATTGCATGAACTACAAAACTTAAGGGTGTTCAAGTGGAGAAGAATCATAATTTTATATTTGCATAAAACAGTGTTAGTTTTGTAGATGTTACTTGCAAGTATATTTTACTATTACAAAAATAATTTAGCTTGGCCAGTTTTCCCATAATGGCATTGCAAAGTCAAAATTTGCATGTTATGAGTTCATACACCTCCGAAAATGAATTAACATAATGAAATGAAATAATTCACAATGAAACTTAGTGTCTCGGGCTAGGGCTTTAAGTACATAAAAACCCATTAAAACAATGTTTTGTATTTTTAAAAAATTTCTGAATTTTGAAATTGTTGTGCTAAGTTACTTTTAGAATAATTGTTTTAAAATACAAACATATTTTGTAATGGATTTTTATAGACCTAAAGCCCTAGCCTGTGACATGTACTTTTACTGCAAATTTTTTAGATTTATTATGTGATGGGCTTTCGAGGGGTGTATGAACTAAAAACATGCAAATTTTGACTTTGAAATGCCATTGTGGGAAAACTTGCTGAGCTAAAAAATTTTTATAAGAAGAAAATGTACTCCCAAGTAAGAACGTCTACAAAACTAACACTGTTTCATACAAACATAAAATTATGATTTTCTACATATTTTTTGCAAAATTGTCATTCCATGTTAAACTGATTTGCAACAAAATTGGGCTTGACAACAAAAGCCTTTAGTCTATGTGCCCCACCTCAAATTAGCTGTGCACATACAGTATGGTCGATTATATGTAAACAGAATCTACAGACATTATCAGACTACAGAAAGTGCAAAATATTTACTTATTGAGCAGGATTACATGTCTATTACAAACATTCTTGCAACTGTTTATATTGCTCTGCAATGAGACAGTATACAACAGAGCATCATAACTGTTTCAGTGGTAAATACCCTTGCACATCCACACAAATTTTTAGTGAAAAGTTCAACACATACCTTGTTGATGAAACATAGTTTACCAGTAACAGTGTAACTTCTCAAATTAGTCTGATCCGCGGTGTAATTCTGCCACCACAGTACTGGCAATTCTGACAGCTGAAGACCACGTTTGGTACAAACAATCACTGCCACAAGTTTTCCAAGAGGTTTTTCTTGATAAATAAACTCGCAACTCGCGTGATGCTGGTAAGGACCATTTAACTCTGCAAACCTCACGCGAACAGTCAAAATATATTCAAAATTGGCGACAAAAAATAATTGCCAAATAAATTCATGCCACAAATTATTCCAGTTCAATAAAACACAGAATCGTTGACTGTAGTTGCCTAGCCTAGGCAAGAATGCCTCCTTCACAAAACATTAATTGGCTCCATCAACTCGTAACCATCAGTTACCCACATTGCCACACTGCAAACCACACATTTAAAATGTATGCAATTTAACATGCAGCTGAGTTTTGGAGCGTACTTGAAAAGCACACACGATCATTCTGTTCAAAAAACGTGGTAATAGTAAAGTCAACTATCCTGCATAAGAACTGTAGAATTACATTGCAATGCCTGCATTTACACTGCCACTTACAACTCTCGATGCTTGCGCTCACACACACACACACTTCGGCCAGGCATACTTGCCGTTGATGGACTGCGCACATCAAGTTTCTCACTCGGCTCAAGTCAGACTCACACCCACTGCACCATGCAGACTATGAACAGCTGTACGTGCTTATGTGCTGAGGTTCTGCGCGCAGTACACCTTTCTTCCACACTATGGCACTAGGTTCATGCGACCACAAAAACAATGTAACAACACAGGTCGTTACACATGAGGTGCTCAACTAGCATCTGTCTTCCCCTAGAGGCCTTCTTTAAAGAAGAAGAACTTAAAGAAAAAAATTAATTAAGCTTTGTTTTACTATGGCTAAGCACAAAAGTGGACAGAGGTTCGTTAAAAGTATTACTTAAAGATGAGGTAACTGTGATACATAACTAACAAAAATATTTTGAAAAGATTTATGAACATTCTCATGTGTATATCACAGCAAGAGGGTCAAAGACGTTTTCTCAGTTCATGCTTCAGCAGATGGTACTTAGTCTGTGTCTGTTTTCCGAGATACTTTTTTCTTTCTTACGTGTTAGTGACAATGATAATGTACTAATAGATCCGCCGTGCTGGGCGAGGTTTTCACATGTGGAATTAATTTCAGGATAATCAACTTATGTTTTATTAGATGACAAAAACAGTTTTATTAGATGGGGAAGGGAGTGTCTGCTCACTAGAGTAGGCTAAGACTAAATTGAAAAATTGATAAGACTTGAGTGTTGTCATGCATGGTGCAGTTTGTATGTGAGACAAGGGCTTCTGTGATTAAGGGCCTCACTCTGGGTGTGAGGAGTCGTGTCTGTGTAGCTGGCTCACCACTCACTGTTTTACTTTTGCCTCGCTCATTATAGCTGTGGATGTGATATTTGTATAGGTGTGATTTGTTCTTGACAATTGTGTGTCGTTTAACGTACTGTATAGCCTATGTTGTGTTACAGTGTCCTGTATGTACAAAACTCTCTGAGCGCGGAACCTGCTGTATTCTTGGACCCAAACCTCCTGTCTGAGGATGGAACCATTGCCTTGTGGGGCAGCAGTTTTTCTGAGAATGGGAAGACATTTGCGTACGCGCTTAGCAAGGCTGGTTCAGATTGGGTTACCATACATTTTAGAGATGTGGATACTGGTAGGCAAACTTGACTTTGTATGTTTATCTTTTCTGTGAATATACCTCAGTTTTTATTTGAATGTTTTCATTCCAATATTATTTTATTGTGCATACCTCTTTTAACTTAATTTCAACTCTGAAATGCATAATTCAGAGGTTTTTCGTTCACTTCTTTTAACTGAATAAAACTATAATATTAAAGTGTAATGTAATTAAAACAAGAATGTATGTTTGGACATTAGTTTGTAATGTTCGTGTCAATGCTTGTAATGTTATTGAATTTGTAACAATTGATATTTTACACTTTAGTTCAATTAATTGTTTGCTATATTTGGGGTATTACAAAAATGCACTTTCAAGGTCTCCAGTGGGCGGCTTAAGAAATTATCTTAAGGGGAGCGGGGGTCAAATTTAGTCTGAGGTCTAAGGGGGAGGTGCCTTAAGAAGTAGATATACTAATTAGTAAATCAAAATAAGGGTGTCCAGGGGTCCTCCCCCAGAAAAATTTATGATTTGTAGGTGCAAAGTGGTGCTACTTCAGGAATTTTCTGGCAAAAATTTTAACATACTGCCAAATGGTAATTTTTTTTTTTTTTTACAATAAATTATGCTCGTAAAGTGAAAACCTTTGAGCTGATATAAAATAAATTAAGTCAAGTTTTTTAGGTTCTGCTTTGACAATCTTTATGATTGTGTTAGCTCTTGAAAAACATACTTTAATTATAATGAATAGCAAACTTAGTTGATCAAAACATTTTGGAATTTAGAAACTAAAAAAAATATTATTACATATTATAGAAACACTGAATTTTGTGGTGCAGTTCTTAAAAATTATGTTCGTAAATATAACCAAACAGACCTCTCCTAAATTAGGCATGACCTGGTAAATTTGGCAATAATATTGGTTCTGCTGGTCGACAGATTTTCTCGGGGATCTACAGGTTCCCCTGCCTCTTCATTCCAGTGCTGCTGCATACTCACATCGTCATTTCACCCATCATAAGCGCTGTTAAGTCCTGACTGAAATCTTTTCACTCACTCCAGTGTTTCATGTTACGGGAACATGGTACTAATGAAAACCAACAGATTTATTGATTCGAAACAATTTATACTGATATAAATGTCTTTGAGTCACTGGCTATTCGGTCAAATTTAAGTAAACAAGAATAAAACATTTTCTGTAATTAATAACAAAATTCTGAAAAGTTGGTAAAAATCCTTTATTTTAATATTTTTTAAATACAAAATTTGTTGTTTTGTGTTTTTACAATTATAAGTATACAGCCAGTGACATTAATTTAATTTGAGTGTTAATTATTTTTGTCTGCAATTATTCATTACATTTTCGCTGCCGTATGTTCCCGTAATGTGCAAATTTTCATTTGGTACGTAGTTTTGTGAATACTGTGCAAACTATAATATTATCCTTGAGAGGATGATATAGTCATTAGTAATATATACCAGATTAACCCTGTTTGGTACAAATTGAATTTTTAACACATGAATTACCTTAAACTGCTATCACAAAATAAAGAGCCTAATAAAACTGAACCTGTTTCACAGTATCAGTACTACAGTCTTCTGTTTCTTCAAGTTTCAGCACTTTACTCAAATATGTAAACAAATTATTTTCTCTCGTCACAGTACTGATATACTTACTTGTTAGTAATCAACCTTTAAACATACATAACGTTAAACACTTCACAACTTATAACTTAAAACCATCACTCATTCACTGCACACTAGTGACTGAGAGTGTATGAAGACATGGTGTCGTCGTAGTTCGAACCCCCCTCTGCACCTAACGCTATGTGCTGTTATTTATGATAGGGTGTGTGTGTCCTGACCTGTCTCTCTTCAGCCTAAACCACTCGCCCTCCTGCTAGAAAGGGTTGAAAGGGACATCACATAGGAGAAAAAACACGAAATATTTTTTCTGGCTAGCACAATGCTTCTCGAACAAGAACGATCCTCGCTGACACAAAACAGAGCTTGAGAGAAGGGAAAAAGTTGTTTTAACAATATTGAATTTTGCAGTTTTTTTTTCCAAGAGTTCCAATATTATAACATCAGTGTTTTGTGGCTAGTCAGTAAATCCTTATTTTCATTCATAATTACCATTCGAAATACTTACACAAAAAAATAATATAGGTAAGCTTAAAACTGTTTGAAATACAGGGTGGCCAAGAATAAGTGTTACAAATTGATAGGGATGGCAGATGTGCATGTTTGGAACATATTTGATTAAGGAACCCATGTCCGGAAATGCATCCTTATACCTGCAATGGTGCACCAAAGTAACAGGGGTAGGCAGGCAACCTGGCGACAACAAGCCAGTGAAAACATCTGTTGTGTTGTGTTATGTACTACCCGCTTTGACGCTCTGTGACTGTACGAGACACCGTGCATGTGTTAC
>PNEQ01109071.1:0-12683 GCA_003012365.1 Medauroidea extradentata
TTTTTTAGTGAATGATCGATTTTAATTCAACTGAACGGGCTAGCGATGTGATTTACACTTCAGTTGGATACTTATACAAATGTCTAAGATGTAAATTTAAAATATTTCGAAATTCGACACCCAAAAGGGTGAAAAAACACAAAATTTGTTTTCCATCAACCCACGATATCTATCTAACCAGTAGCGATATTGAGGTGGTTTTTGCGTCAGAGTGATGCTTACGTAAATACTTAAAAAAATATGTATGTATTTTTTTTATTTGTAAGAAACGTAATTATTAAGAATAAAACTTGATCAATAATCAAGGCAGACGATCCGAAAAGCAGGAACGAGCAGCGAGAAACAACTTATACAGGAGTTTCACTACAGTAACCTATCGAGACGTAGTGTTGTACAACCTCTATGAGCCCTGGACACACATATATATATATATTTTTTTTTTCAATAAATTTTATTTTCATGAATTATTTCGACGTTACGTGACGCAGTTGTTGTCACTCAGGTCTAAATTCCGGGAGGTTCTGGGCTCGAATTCCGTTAAAAGCTGCGTGCAAACGTTCAATTCTGACACACAAAAACTACAAGGCAGATCGAATTAGTGTAATTTACATGTAGTCTTTAAAAGGGGTAAAATTGCAGTTCGCTTTCCACTTAGGTTCCTCTACAATATCAGCTGACATATCGTCGGTATACTGCCAAAAGTGATTAAGTCATAAATGCTATTTCGTTTAAAAAACAGTATTAAATTGTAGATATTAACAAAAATGTGGTATGTTACTATACTGTGACACAACAGTACGAAACGACGAACAGACTTTAAACTTGGGCAATTGTTCGTGAACAACATATACACATTCCTAGCATTTTTATAATTTTATCTCATTTTGACATTTTCACTTTTGGCAGTAAACTGACGATATATCGTCTCACTAATCTCAGGTTTGGGGCACAAAATACGTTTCCGCGAAACCTTAACTCTCTGAAACTTTGTAATGTCAATAAAGTTAAAGTGAATATTTTGACAATATATAATTGAGGGCACTGTCACCAATGGTTGTGCACAGGGTAAACAGATGTTTCTCATTCGATTAACCTCTTACCTTAGATGTCTGTAACTACCATAGAACGTCAAATTGGCAGTTTTATAAATAAGGCCCAGGCGAAGTCGCTGTTAGTGGCAAGGACAAACTTAAGACTGCTTTTCGCGTGGACAGCTATAGCTACATATCCTTCTGCAGAATTAGTTCAACTAGCCGCTTGGACATTCTAACACTTGATGACTGAAGTACCAATCTTGTGTACAAAGAGGTTTTTCAATTAAAGTAAATATTATCAGTTACGAATAATACTCGCGAGCAAAGCCGCGGGGGACTGCTAGTCAGGAATAAACAAGACAGTCGGAATGTTCATATTATCACGTACAACTACGTAGTACTAATATTTTAACTCTGTGAATTCTGGCACTTACGACCTTGTAATTCTCACCCAGCGATTTGTCTAAAAGAGAGTCTCAACATTACCTGTTGACATATGAAATTTGGTTGTCACTAAAGAAATATTTGTCTCAGTGTAGATATAACTCAGCCTTGCTATTGCACCAAAAATCTCTAAATAAAAAAATAATTACTGCCACTGTACAGGGCCACTCAGTCAAAATTAAGAGGTTAAAATCCCGCTAACCCAGAAATTACGAGGCATTTTATTTAATATCATTTTTATATTCAGTGTTATATGTATAATGACAATGTGGAAAACATTGTTCAAATTCACCACAGTTAAATTATTATTATTAATTTTTCATGAATAAAAATTTCCGTTGCATTTGTCGGGCGAATTAACAGTACACGTGTGCGATAAATGTTTCTTTACATGATGGTGTAGTTCGCTTCCCTTACATGTAAGGGAACAACATATACATAGGCTATACAGGTGTTGCAAATATGGCATGTCAATATTGTGGAAAACATTCCTCACTTCTAGAGGAACAGAACATGTCATATGAACATAGGTCTGAGAACACAACATAGTGCACAACACGCAGGCTATATCATGCTACCGTAGATCACTGCATCTGACAATTCCTACCGTCCAATAAAATACGTCTGGACGACTTGAAGTACACGCCCCCTGACGTCACCGCAGGGGAAAAGTATTGTGGGAAACAAAGCTTGTTTACAAACATGCTGATTTCTTAGTTGGTGATGGCAGAAACAAAAAAAAAAAAACTGTGCACGCAAGTGTAAAAAATATTAGTTTCAATTTCATGGTTAAGATACGCAAATGCACAAGATCAAAGTTTACCTGAAAAAGCGGCAAATTCCAAACAAATAATCAATTTTCTTGACGTACATCTCATCCGGGACATGTGAAGCCAAACAGCTAAATGAAGGTTATGTTCGGCTGCGGTATCCATGGAGATAGTAATTGTATCCCACACCTGACTGAAGCTCCGCCTCTTTTCAAGTCGTCCGTCAAAGTGGGCTGGGAGTTTAACCTGAGAATAATAAAATGAAAACCGACCACCCTTGAAGGCGGTGAGTGCCGGGCTACTCCCCCTGGAAAATTCGGATTTCAAGGTGCAAAGTTGTGCTGTTTTAGCGGTTTTCGTAACGAAGCATTGAGTATTCTATCGTTAAAAATATGTTTAATTATTTCATACTTTTTAAGGAGGGTAAAAGGGTGTTACAGCCTCTATCTGCCTTACCCATGGCTTCGCAATTTTTATTTGCTTATAACAGTTGCAACGACGTTCCACTGTATATGATACAGTACGTGTTATGCGCTATTACCAGTGGCGGCTCGAGGGTTGTTGAAAGGGAGGGCACAATTTGCAGAGAACTGTACACACCGCTGTATAACAATGATCATGAAATATCTACTGGCTACTTATTGTGTTGTGAGCAGTCAGTAATAAGCTGCACCTACACACACAGTGTGTCACTGGCTGTAGCGTCAACTAACATAACACTATATAGTTCTATACAACTTGTGCCCTGCCTGACAACAACACTCGAGCCGCCACTTACTATTACGTTATGTTCTGTGTACTGTGGTGTTTAAATGGTGCATTTTTGGACCTATGCTCATGTAACACTTTCGACTCCTCAGGATGTGAGGGTTGTTACCCCAAAATATTGACCTGACATTTCAGCAACATCCAGTAAATATTAATCAGAGTGAGTGTGTACTGCAGGCAGTGTACAGTGTGGTTGTACTCACGTGTAGTGTTTCTACGGAAGCGAACAGAGAAGCTGAACCCCTTGCCACGAGCAGGTATACGGTACTGTATGAGTGCAGCATTCTGAGACGACTCAAACACTTGTTTCAACTTGCGAGTGCCGCAGAACTCATGGTAGCGCAAACTCAGTGGCTTGGGATGGTCTTCTGGGCTCGGGAAGAACTGTCTGTTCATCTCCCAGCCGTCTACAAACTGCAACATGTTCACACACACACACACGTCCATTATTGCCAGACACGTGGTAGTGTAGCCTCGCCTTCGTCTCACCACGGCGACCTGGGTCACTAGACCTCCTGATATCTATGCAAAACCATCTTGTTTCAACGACTTCTGTACATATCTGCAGCTTTGCTTCATGGTCAGGCATTTAGGGCCCGGTAGTTTTCGCGAAAAGATTTTTGCCCCACTTTGTTTCAGTGTCTTACGTGCAGACCTGCAGCTCAACTTCATCGCTATTGACAGAGTGTTTATGTGCAGAGTCGTTATTCATTTGACTGTGCCAATCAGTACACGGATAACTGCCACACACCACGTCTGTGACTTGCGGGTTTAACCTCCACACGCTGGGTGTTACGGCATCCAATCACTGACCACATAGCAGAGATGCAGGTGCGCACGTAAGGCACTGAAACATAGTGCTGCAAAAATCTTTTCGCGAAAACTACCGGGCCCTAGGCATTGGTAGAGGCACGAGTATTTAGCGTATTCATCTGGCAACAGCCTAGACTTCTCAGTTCTATACGTGTACCGGCTGAAATCTAATATCCACTGGCTTCTAACAGTACAAACGTGTAGTACGTGATATCCCCACGACTTGTTTCCTTATTTATAACTGGCTTGCAGTCGTAAAAGATGTGTTAAAACCGCTCTCGTCTAATCACAGAAGGAGGAGTGAAGTATACGTAATTGACGTTCAACCTGACCTAGAATCTATACGCGAAATAATCGTGCCTCTCGGCATTGGATGTCTTTGCTCTCAGTGTCTTAGGCGTCTACCCACAAACCACAGACGTGTTGTGTCTCAGTACCTTTATTATCATTGGTACAGTCAATTAAGTGACACCTCTGCTGACACACTGCCAATAACCATGAAGCAAAGCTGCATATGTGCACGTAAGATATTGAAAGAAGTGGTGTAAATATCTTTTCACCAACAATCAATGTCTCTAAGCATGTTACAGGATGTTTACGCCCAGCCAGGCGCAGGGCTCTTGACAGCAAGAGGTACAGTAGAGTACAGTGGTACTGACCGACACTAAGCCTCCCTTCTCGCAGGGAACATCCAGATGGTCGAAGTGAACCTCCACACTGCGGTCTGGGTCTGTCAGCAGGTAGACTCCACACACTGTCGCCTCGTCGCTGGCTGCCTTGTGGAAGTACTGTCCGTCCTCTGACGTCACTGTCATACAGTCTGAAACAACAACAATGTACACAACATAACCTCACTTCTCTCACTCCTCCGCTACACTTGATGGCCAACCATCGGCGTTGCGAGTATGTGTTCAAACAGAAGCTGCTCTCATTTGTCTGTGGAATTATTAAACTGGTAGAAGCAAGTAATATATCCGGTTAATACAGCGTACTAGAGACAGGGAACTAATTCTTCAATCCATAGAGCCAGTGATTTAATTTGTGAAAATAATTTTACATCAACTTGTTTCAACGCCTTACGTACACATCTGTACCTCTGATACATGGTTACTGGCAGTGTGCCCATGAGCAGAGGTGTAGTTCATTTGACAGCACCAATGATAACAAAGTTACTGCGGCACAATACGTCTGTGATTTGCAGGTAGAAGGCCATGAAACAGCACTACAATTTTTGGAACAAAATTGACTTTAATAACTTCAATAGGTAGCACTTTTGTGATTGGCTCATTGACTTTTTTGACAACTTTTGACGGGCGCTGTGACAATAATAAAGGAACAACTAAATACATATTTATTCATGAACTATGACGAAGAGCAGCCAATGAGCAGCTGTTGGATACTTGAGTACATATATGTTCTTGGAGGTTAGACTATACAGGTCAGTGAACCCACGACCTTATTCTCGGCGTGTTTTAGTGACACGGCCTGTATCATCGCAACACACGTTCATTGCTTGTCAATTAGTTCGCATGTTAGTTAATATCTCGTTCTCATAAAAGCTTTCATCTGTAACACTATAGGCGTTTCACCTTAAAGTCAGCACTTCTCAACACTAATGATAATCAAAAAATTGTATTAATGTGGGCTATGGAAGTAAATTTTAATAATTATGAAGTGTTAACACTAGTTTTAAGCTACACGAAAATTTCCGTATTTAAAATAGTAAAGATGGAGTCATAATAGCTCGCAGAAAATTGTAAGCAGTGTTCAGTTTATCTTGAATAGTCTATACTACGCGTCGCCACTGTCAGAAAAACTGTTCAGGGATCCTAGCTCGTGCGAGAACCTGTCAACTAGACTCCACATACACTATGTCCTCAGTTACTGTATATTGTCTGCTGCTCCAGTGAGTGTACAGATGTAATGCACATGCGACTAGGTAGTGCAGAAGTCAGCAAGTGCATTCATACAGGTCTGTTATTGGTCCACAGTCGTCAAGTAAGATTCGCATTAGCTGTGTCCCAACCACGAAAGCCGCACACGTGACTAGGAGTAATATCTAATATTTGAAATGAACCTGCAAATTTTCCAAGGTTATAGTAGTGATATATAACGCCGAAACAAAACGTATCAGGACATTGGATTTCTGTATGTTGTTTCATGAAATATGACTTCTTATAACACCCTAAAAGTTGTTCGCCTTTGATAATAAGCAATTTTACACCTACGTCAGTTATATAAATAAATTTATATTCTGTAAACCTACAAGCTTCAGCAATTCTTCTGTGTTAATTTCTGTGCACAAATTTTAGAAGCGAATTTTATTATACTTAAAAAAATTTAAGGGATAGTTACCTCAACTGGGCCAAATTGTTTAAAATTGACGTCCTCTCACATAAGACATGAAAATGTTAAGAGGCCCGGAGTTTAATTGTGGAACTAATGTTAACATATCTTAACCACGAGTTAATAAATTTCAAGATAGTTCTTAAAGACCTGGAAGTTTCGCGAATTCATTTGAAACCAAGTTATATTTCAAACTGCTAACCAAGTTAGTTACTCTCGCGGCCGGGCCAGCATTTATAAGATTAGTCCGGACAAACAATAAGCTGAAATAATAACACTGTGGGACTACCGCGCTACATTGTCACATTTACAACTGTACACTCACTGAAGCAGATGACAATGTAGGAGAAGCTGAGGACACAGTGTATACAGAACTGTGCAGTCTAGGCGGTAGGTAGTTGAACCCACAACATTTTTAATGTTTTTATTTCGAAGAAAATATTTCATATGGAAGACATCTTAGAAAATGTTGTGGGTAATTTTTTTTTTAATATTAGTTTATTAGATGTCTTAAATGTAAACTATATTTTAGATCAAGGGTGGCCAACCTTTTTGAAGCTATGGCCCAAAAGTCGAACCAATTCATGTCGCGGGCCACGATAAAAAAATTTCAATCGATTACTTTTATGAGCTGAACACTAACGTACCTACTGTTTTATAGTAGTATATCAGAGAATTGTCTCCACAGTATTTAGAAGGAGCGTTGCCAAATATGAAATCTTTTAAATATTATTGCTGTCAATGTAAGTAACTTTTAAATATTATGCAAATATTTCAGCTTATGGCGGGCCGTTTAAAATGCAGTGGCGGGCCAGTGTTTGGACCGTGGGCATAGGGTTGGCCGTCCCTGTTTTAGATATTTAAGTATTAAAACTCTGCACATTAAAATTTAGCCACGTCCGTGTTCTTCAAAAAATTGCACGTAGAATACATTTTTCTATAATTATACTTTAAAAAAACGTTCTTTAAAGTAGCGTAACTATTAACATATTAACAGCTTGCTTGGAATTTATTAACAGGAATACGAAAATTAATGAATCTGAGCTAAACGTTTAAACTGAAAGTGTAACAAAGTAAAACAAATTTTGAACGCTTTTAAAATTGGTTTTCAGGAGTGTTCATGTCATCATGAACTATTATTTAGAGAAATACTTATTACTGTTGTTCATGTAATGAAATTAAGAAGCTTGTACGTGGTATTGTGTAATTCACTTTCCATGTCTGCATGAACATGAGTAAGTCCGGTGTAGTTGTCATACAAATTAGCTCGCATTACTGATTGTTTGGGAATCTTGCCCTAATTATGCAGTGAAGATATACTTTTCTGGTCTGTCTTCCTCGCCATGTCTGCATTAAAGAATCACACAATAAATATTACAAACAGAAGTGATAAAGGTAATCTTTTTCATTGTTGTTAGCGTACTATCTTTCCTGGCGTACAATGTCATGTGGATTCAAGTCATTTGTGTATATAACCTGTTGTAGTGCTTGAGATACCGTAATTAGTTTGTCTATTAATTAAATGTTAAGGAATCGTAAACGTGACGATTCGGGGCTCAACATCAGATAATAACTCTTACAGAAGCAACGTAAAGAAGCGGTTTAATTATTGTAGTTGTTTCAGCGCTCGGGGAAGTACGTGGAATATGAGACATTGGTTTAAACCATTTTCGTAGAAGAACAGGTCTGGACACTCGCATCTGCCAATGTATTTTGCTTGAACCCCTTGTTTGGCTGTAGTTCACCAAGTTACCGATAGTGTTGTGCATTTTTGGCGCTGCAATCATGGCGGTTGGGCTCAAACTCCGCCCACTTTTTTTCCATTGTTAACATTATAAAGTAAATAAAGATTGCTGGAGCCACATATGCATTATCTGGATTTCCAATTTTTTTTCTGTAATACAGGCAATCCCGATAGCAACTACACAACTTAAACTGAGAAAACTTGCTAAGCCAAATGCAAAACAATACTAATCTTCCATTGCGATATTTATTCCTCGGTGTGAAGACCTTGCCTTCATAGAACGTGGTCGTTTCTCACGTGTCAGTATCCTCACAGCTTATAACACAGCGCTACTGAACTTCTGTGTAACCAGACATCCACTACTCCGACACCAGGACGATGCAATCACGAGCGCGATAAAACTATGTAATGTCGGTGCTGTTACTGCTTATTTATTCTGAGACAGTAATGTAAATCATCGAACAATTAATACACTTGTATTTCTCCAGCACATCCGAGATACAGACGCAGTGAAGACCTGTTGCAAGCGGCTGACAAGTGTCTGGGCAGAGAGAGCTGGAACGTCCAGACAAATTGAATGTCTATATTTATTTCCTGTGGAGGAAGTGGCTGGACGGGACAAAGTGGTGGCAGCGGGGGTTCCTTCTACGTCACTAACCCCTCTCACCCCCACTAACCCACTACACCTCGGCACCGGGGCAAGGGGCGGACACCCCACGACGGCCTGTATCTGCTCAGCAGCAAGTGAATGTCGTGGGCGGTGCTCCGACAACACAGGACCTCGTCTTCCACAAGCCTACACCTAAAAAAGAATATTGCAGACAATAATATTTGCTCAATTGAAGACCTTGGGAGTAAATAATCAATATCATCATTCCTTTAATTTTCTGATTAGGTTTTAATAAAGTATGTCAAATCTGGACAAAAGTGTGTAATAAATTTTCCATTCATTATGTGGCATAAAATAAACTACCAACGTATTTTGTAATTAGTATTTCTTTTAAATTTAAAGGTATAAATTGTTTACACTGGCTGTTTTACAATGTGGGTTATAATTATTTACCCCCGAGATCTTCAATTGCTTTGTACTAAACATAAAATCATTATTTTTTCGGTGACAACATAATTTTAGCAGTCACTCCAAAGTGGTTTTGTTGCTACTTCAAAAATATTTCGCAGAATCAATATAAACAACATATTTTAACTGCTACAAAATAGTTTTTCACCTGGTACCTTCCCGGCAATCATGCTCGTCAAATATAACCTAGACAGCGGAAAATATATAACCTAGACACACTTGTTTATGCCAGAAATAATTTTGTACGATCTTGTTCCAATGACTTATGTGCACATCTGCAGTTTCGCTTCATTGCAAGATATTGGATGTATTTAACTCTCAGTGTATTAGACTTCTACTAGCTAATCTTAGACGTGTTGTGTCGTAGTAACTGTTTTATCATTGCTACAGTCAAATGAATAACGCTTCTGCTCTAAGGTAGACTGCCAACAACCATGAAGCAAAGCTGTACATAAGGCATTGAAACAAGCTGGTACAACTTTATTTTCACCACAAATCACTGCCTCAAATTATTTTATGTCTGTACCGGATGCTGTTCAACTGGTGGTCACTGTGTCTTACTATTTATTGTTCGATATAAGGATTTTTGGTTCCCATTGTTAGGGACAGATAATTTTCGTGCGTTTGACAACCTGTATTTTTTCTCAGTTATATATACACCTTGTCTGCAGTCAGTGATCTGTGATTGCGCCTGTTAAACTAACACCTTAAAATAAAGTGCAAGGTTTTTGAAATGTTTCACTTGGAGAGGATAGTGTTATAATAAATAGTTCTCTAAAGCGTTTTTATAAAATTCTCGTGTCATAATGTTTGTTTCTATACTCCTCCGAAACAACTTAACCGATTTCAATGAAGTTTTGTATATACATTCGGTAGGTCTACGAATAGGTTTTTATCTATTTTTCATGCTCCTCTCCTAAGTGCTATTGTTTAGTAAATATTTCAAATTTATTTATGTGGCAAAACAACGTTTGTCGGGGCAGCTAGTACATATATATCCACCGAGTTCCAACAGAAAGACTCGCCCACAAAATGATGACAACTAAAGACCATATCCTGGGTGGAAGGACTCATAAAAGATAAGTTCACATAAATGCACTGTAAATGTTAAACACAAACACATACAGGCGAAATGTTAAAAGATGGGAAGTGCAGTTGGAGAAGGAAGTTAAGATACCTGGGACAAAGTTGATTCCAGAAAGAAAACGAACACATGGAGAAGAAATATGATTCGCTTGGACACTCGGGAATATGAATCATAAGGCTTTGCATGATCAATCAGGGTCCAATCCTATATTATATATAAATAATATGCTCGTGTACGTGTATACGCGTATGTAGGTATGCATGTGCATAAGCTTATTTATAGGTTTTTAAAATATTTATTTGTTTAGGAAATGTATTTATATGCATGTAGGTATGTCATATATGTACGTATATAAAAGGCGCATATGTTTGAATACAGGTACGTATAATTGTAAATGAATGTACATGTGAAGTTATGCATGTGAGGGTGTGTGTACGTATGTGTCACATAGGTAGGTCTCGACTGTACAGACAGGTGGACAGGACAGGAGGTGGTGGTAGACTGGACAAGCAGTATGGTTGACTGGATGTGAATGGAGTCGCCCAGGGTACACATGACATGACATGACATGACAGCAGTAAACATTACTTCCACGATAGTATCATGTTAACGCTGTCGTGGACTGTGTGTTACTATCTTGTTCACGGCTTGCCTCACGTCACTACAGCTACATACACTCGCACGCACTCAGTCACACATACCCTTCTCTTATACACTCACACTACTCCGTAACAAACAAACAAAAAAGGATTCATGAAAAGAGCTCAGTATATTTCTGAACATTATGACACAATATTGACATCGTTATGTTTGGCATACAATATAAGATATATTCAAATATGACGTGTTCATATCATTATACATAGGCCGTAATGTCTTTGAATGTTTCATGCAATGAGACAGAATGCGATGTGATGGCCTGAGTTTTACATATTGGTTTGTTTCGTATTTCTACTTTTATTTTTGGTCGCTTATCATTATTCCTTGCCTTTATTTGTTGTTGACTAATTCCTTATGTGATCTTTCATGTTCTGTTGTTTTGGTTTATGTATGTGTTGACTACAGCCAACTCGGCTTGTTTTCTCTTTTTTCGTATTTCGTTATCTTAGTCTCTTTCTAATATTTCTGGGACGACATAATATTGCAATGGCGTATGTCCAAAATTATACCGCTTGTCATCATTACACATGCTGAAAATTCTTAAATATCTTCCTGACTCAAGAGTCTGCAAGAATTATTTGAAAATATTTTAATATGGCCTTAGTTGATGACGTTGCCTTACAATGCGCATATCGTATACGATGTATCGAATTGTGATTATAAATAATTAAAATAGTGTAAGCGGACGTGACTTTGAGATACTTGTAGCCTATACTTGTTTTCATTTTCCATATTGTCAACTGTGAGTAAATAATAAATTAAATGTCATGTGGCTATTTATTGCTAGGAATTTACCGCAAGTAAATTTCTTTATTCAGGACAACCATGAACACGAAAAAATATTTTTGTAATGTCCCAAAGTCACCTCACGTGTGCAAAGTCATACCCGCTTAGGATAATACAACATGTAAGAAATATCTCTCACAATATAATAAATGAACTAGTACTATCTGATAACACGCACCTAATCGTGTGATGTAATACTCTCTAATATTATAATGCGAATGTGAGTTTCTTTACTGAGCTTTCATTCCTAAACCACTGAACCAGTTTAGATTGAAACTTGAATAATTGCATGGCTACGTTTCTTCACGAAAATAAAACTTGAAGGGGGTGAATGTATTTCTTGATAACTGCACTAGATGACGCTGCAATCGTAGGACGGCAGGTGCCAGGAACATACAGACTTAGAAGGCGTCAACGCAAGTGTGGCAGTGAAGGAACCGAGGCGTGCTATGTCAACGTCCTAAGTGGTTCTCATGTGGCGTCTTTTCCAGAGACAAATTATACGCCAACAAAGTCGCCGCTACTTTATTTTTTTCAATGAACTTTGACACTTATTGAAGGACATCAAAGCGAGCGAAGCCGCAGGAAATACCTTGTGTTATTATAAACAACCATTGTTGGTAATCTATATATATAAAAATGAAAGGTGACTGACTGACTGACTGACTGACACATCAAACTGCAGCCCAAACCACTGGACCTAGAACCGTAAAATTTTTTGTGGGGGTTCCCTTCAGGTCGTAGGCGAGCACTAAGAAGGGATTTTTTCGAAATTCGACCTCTAAGGGGGTGAAAAGGGGTGAAAGGTGTTTCCGAAGAAACGTCGATAGAACTCGAACCCGACGGCCTATCATCGTGATTTTTACTTTAATAGGACACTCGTAAAAATGCATATTAGCCAATTTAAGGATTTTTCGAAGTTCAACTTTTAAGGGGCTGAAAAGACGTTAAATATGTTTCCAATCAACTATTGATATCTATCGAACCCTTCGGGATAGAGAGTTGATATTCACTTCAGAATATTGCTTACGTAAATACCCAAAAAGCTATTTTAGGTTTTTTTGAAATTCGTCCCCCAGACAGTAAAAAGGGGCAAAATGTGTTTTTAATGAATCGTCTTTATCTTTGAAACACAATTGGCTATCGTCGTGAT
>PNEQ01109080.1:0-13587 GCA_003012365.1 Medauroidea extradentata
ATTGGATTTTCAATGGCTAAGCGTAGGCAACAAATATGCCGTTAAATTGTAATAATACCATGTACCTGCTTAGTGTAGTTTGGAGTGTAGTGTTTTTTTGTAATAAAATTAGTGAAGTTATTATGTAATGAGTCGCGCAGAACTTTTTTGAATCCTTTTTTTTTTAATTATTGTTGCTGAGATATAAGGTTTATCCTTGCGTGGGATAAATTTCACTTTCCCTTTAATAAGAAATTATTGTGGTGCCCTTGAATAGTTGCTTTTGGCCAAAGGACACCACAGGGTCTAGCTCCCCGAAATGCCTGGACGGGGCAACACTCGAAATAACTCAAAATGTACGTCCGGACTCTGTCTATTGTTCCCGAAACGTAAAACAACATGGACTCACGTATGTGAAGTGGATTCCCCTCTCGACGCCTGGGGTTGGCGAGTACTGTGAACCGCGGTACTGCGCGACAATAACACTAAAGTGAACATAAATCCTCGAGCGAACTGTGGGTCTACGAGGTTGGGGCGGCACTGCTCCTGGGTACATCACTTGGTTGGATTTCATCAAGTTCTGTACTAAATAGATTAAATGTAGTTACTATGCCCTTACACGATGGCTGCAGTACAAACTCGAAGGCCCAGGAACTGCGGCGTCGCGTGGCCGTCATCCCTCACGCCCAGAACAAGACTGACTTCAACATGGCATTCTCCCTCGCACAAGGCAAGAAAGGGCGCGGAAAAATTACCGCACTCCGCTTCCACGAATGTGAGTTAAATAGCAAATACACAATACACTATTAAGTTGACACAATAACTACCGATGCTATAACATTGTCTTAAAAAAAACACTGATTGATTTACATAAAAAGGCTGTTTCTGTAGGGTAATTTATTTAAATGGCCTTCCGCCCCGGATGTCTTGTTAACCTGTCTCTCAAAGTTCAGGCTGGCCTTAATTCACATAGTACTTTGTAAGTTGCACTACAAGAGATTATATATTGGGTTATTTTGAATTTACACACAAACACTTGGCGCACTCGGCACCGGTTATCGCTCCATGCAGTTGTCACCCTGAGTCGCTGTGGCGAGTCGGGCGAACCTCTCCTTGATACTTTCAGGTGATTTCCTAACTTCGCTATTTCCCGTGTCTCGCGACAAGTTTGGTTTTATTAGGGCCGTGGACCCTTTCGAAATGTGGCTGCACTCATCCCATATTTTCCCAACGTCACATAGTCTGTTTCCGTACCTTGGTGTCTCGGCAATTGAACACATTGTGTACAGCAACAGCTCAATGCCCACAGAAACGACCAATTCCAGGGCTCCTCGATGGGTGCTATAGGTGTGTGTGTGTTGCCTGAGCATGGTTTTGTGGTGGCTCCTTTTACTTCCTTTTGTTCTGTAGTATTACCCACGTTGCGATATTAAGGTAGCCCTCTAGTTGTCGCGGTCGGTCGGCTTGCTGAGATGGATGTTTTCCTATATCTGGCGTGTTAATACCATTACTGTGACACCGCAGCGATGCACCAACGGTCGCTGATAGATGCGTGTGTGTCAGCGCACGTCAAGCAATTAAATAAAATATTTATCATATTACAACTACTGTAGGCCTTGTTTATGCAGTTTAGATAAATTGTATTACTATGTTATGGGTGGCTGCTAAGAGACAAGATAAAAGGTACCGAACTTTTTAGTTTACAACCAATAGAAATCAGAAATTAACTAAACATAAAATTTACTGAATCGTGTAGAATTTCATTACTGGGAGATGAAGGAAAAGACATACTACATGGTGGTACGGTATGGCCAATGCTGGAATATGATGTCGAAGAGAAGGATGCGTATATGGAAGTTGAGGTGCGGAAATGAATAAAGGCACAAAGAGGATAATGGGATGGATAACGAGTAGGTGAATAAGGCAGCTGTAAGATGGAGAGGATGAAGGGATGTGTAGGCCATCTGTAATGATGTAGGATATGGGATGGAGTACGTTGAAGAACAGAAGAAGAGTTGAAAGTCTGGTCAGGATATACATACTTGCGAATAGGGAGGGAGGTTGGAGAGGGTTAAATTGCCACATAACTGAGGGAGGGGATGGGGGAGAGTAAACACCAGCGAGAAGGTTAAAGAAGAATGAATTGGTAGACAGTCTATGCTTGTGAGGTCAGTGAGAGGAATATTTTACAGAAGGATTTTGTAACGGTTAGGAGTTGGAAAGTTCAGGAGGGGTTTGGGAATGGTAGCCTAGAGAGGCAGGTAAGGCGTGATCTCGCTACATGGCGACAGACCAATTGCGAGTAGCATCTATTTATTTAAATTTGAGGCACTTAAATTGGGTTAGGGTGGGCGGCAAGGTTGTTTACTGTTGATATAGTTGACATGTTATATGCACGGTTCTTGTAGTAATAAGAATGTATTATAGTGTTCATCTTTAATTTTTATATATAAATTCAGGCTTATTAGCATATGTTCAGACGTTTTATAATTTGCATTTAATTACATTAACCTTTTACACAGTATACTATACACAAAAGAGAGGTAATAATAATTTCACACAACTGAAATGCATAATATGTTGACGTGTGCCACCTGCCCACGATCTTAGGGACCGTTCGTGCAAGGCGCTACGCCCAAAACAACACCGATCAGCACCATCAGCACTCGTGAAAACTACGGAACGCGCCTCGACTAGTCCCGGAACCAGGGAAGTCAAGGGAGCGGATAGGTTCATGCAACCACGTGGCCGGAATAACGAAACAAAGAAAATTATTCAGACATGCAAAATCCAACAAAACAAAACTACCACACAACACCCTAGCATATCAGTGACTCGAGGCATTGGTCGTTTCACAAAGCATCACCGCGTTTGGCAGTATCAAGCGCGAGAGTGCTGGAGCACATGCCCCAAAATCAGGAGTACGGGAGTGTATCCAAAAGATCCAAGTATATCAGGACACATAAAATACATCCCGAAGTTCATAACCACCACGGTGCAACGCCACGAGTGAGAATAAAAAGTGCTAATTATTCCGCTACACGACTCTAAAACCCGGGGCGCAGCCCAGAGTGACAACCTAACAGACGTAATGGTGACGGAATGCGCGCCAAATTAATTAAAACTAATTTAATTTCAGTGCCAATACTAAGCGAGCCATGTACAGAAATATGATTGTTTTTCCCATTCATGCCAGCTCGGACTCAGAAAGACAGTTTAACAAGCTAACCGGAGCGGGAGGCATTAATAAATATTTTCCCTAAGTGTCAACAAATTTATGTTTCTCAGTAATAACCAGTATGTTAACATATTGTAGTGTTCAGAATTGTATCATGTGAGTTTTCAAGGGTTTTGATGTATTTGTTTATTTACACCTTTGCTTAAAGAGGTCACGAGGTCATTTTTGGCGCGCACCCCCTCTAGCTAGCGCGGGTGACCGCCATCATGATTCAGTCTTGTTCCGGGCGTGAGGGAGGTGGCCACGTGCATCGCGGCTCCTCGACCTTCAACTATTTTGTGCCGTACATTTTAGTTTACAATAGTCAGTTACTTTTCGTTGGATCAGTAACATACATTTTTTGTGCATCGAGGAGTAGCGCCACCCCCATCCCTGCAAGCTCTTTTCGCCCAGGGGTTTAAGCATCCACGTAATCATTTTCATAGTCGTGTAAGCGAGTGCGCACCATGCAGCTTCAGCCGACCACAGGCTTTGTGTGTGGGACCGCTTAACGTACGATAGTACAATCATTTGTGTGGACCAGTATCACAATAAACGGCAGTGAAGTTTATTCCGCGAGTGTTTTTGGCCACTGCCACTTCTTGGTCCTTCGGGAGCTAGTCCCCCCAACCAGCCATTCACAGGACCAATGCACCACTCATCTCCGGCGTGGAGGACACAGAGAGGACATCGCCACACGGGCGGTAGACCTGCGCCCTCACAGCAGCAGCGAGCAGCTGGCACATTCAGGTGTTTGGGTTACTGAACCCACATGGTATGTAGTACGACACCACACCTCTCTGACCTCACCAAGAGCATGTCAATGTATATTTTAGCTGTTGTATGTTTCTTTAAAGTGTTAAAATACATGTATTTGAACTGTGAGCCAGTTACATCGCTACCTAGACATTTTCGCCAATTGTTTTCGTCCTGAATTTACGATTTGTTCTCGTTCCTAAAATATTAAACGATAGACAGAGGTATTTATATGCTTTACATGCCACATATACATGCACAACGCTTCGTAAAGCTGGGTTCACAATTAAAAACGTAAGAATTATGATGTGTAGCTAAGAGTTGACTTAAGAATAGAAAGTGTACATCTTCACGTACCGATTCGCAACGGAACTTAACAGGTCGTGTGAGGTCGTGTGGCATGTTGGCCATGACTTAAGAAGTAACAAGGCGTATTTTAGCGTTTGAATTGGTCACAAGCTGTTAGCAAGCGTTTGCCGAATCTGTTTGCATTTACAAGAAATCGCTAAAATGCAATATTCAGTAATCATAAATGGCTACCACCATGGAGTTACGAAATTGTGTACTTGTTATTGTCTTATCAGGAATAGAATTTGACTGTATAAAGGAAAATACTTCATCACGAATACGTTTATTGGAAAATAAACTACTTTCACTATTTTTTTACATGTACAACATAATAAATTGTAGAAATAAATTTAATTGTGCACCAGTATATGATAAAAAATTAATATTGCATCATTTTATTTTAAAATAACTTAAGTTCCGTCCATATTTCACATAAATACAGTTTGTTTTTGTTTCAGTTTTGTTCGAAACAAAACAGGAAATAAAAGTAAAGGTAAACATCCGGTGAACAAACCCTGTAAACGTCCTCCTGCCTCGGTTGCCAGAAACGTGCAAACACCCTCAGCCTGGTTGCAGCATGTTTGCAAACACCCTTGTAAACAGGAGCGCTAAACTGCTCTGTTTACAGGTACCGCTACCAATTCAACCGCTAAAATACGCCTACAGATATAGCGAAATTTTATATTTTTCTGTAAGAATTAAAGGAATAAACTAATCAGAGCATTCGGGAAGTTAAATAAACATGGGGGATATTTAATTAATATACATTAAATACGGTGTGGTATTATATGTGATGGATTTGGCAAATTGATCATTTGAAACTAAAAAATGCAGTTAATCTTATATTTAATTTTTAGTTTAACGACAGAATAGCCGTTTGAAAAACCTTTAAAAATCCCATTTGACAGGCGAACAACTCGTAGTATATTACTGTTTCATATACACGGCATATTATTAAATATAAAAATTTTAATCTGATTTAATGGAAGTTCTTGCTAAAAATAACACAAATATAACACGTTTGTTACATGTACATGGACAGTCGCTTAACACATTGAAATACTTGTTTAGAAGCACTGTATATATGATGTGTTCGGTGGCTCAGAGGTTAAGTTTTGGTTTGCTGACCCCAAGGTTGACGGTTCAAAACTCACTTGGAATATATATTTTAAGTTATTTAAATTTGTTAATTTATACTTGCACATTACGAATAAGTAAAGTTTTCTTGGATTTATACGTGCAGCCTCTGTGTAATGAGATGACCCGATTATACTAGAACTTGACGCGAGCGGAGGTCGTGACTAGGAGGTGTTTTGCCCGGTGCACCAGCCCGTTATGAGAGAGAACGGGCACTCAGAGAGTAGAGACTCTAGATTTCAGGGCCACGTGGCCGACGGCCGTGGTGTTGCAAGAACAGTCCTCATTCTACGTCGCTATGTTACTTACGCAGGGGAATCTTATGGCGTTCCCCATGCCCGTAGCTCTAAAGTAGAAAAGTACATACATAAACGCACTGTAGGTATAGCACTGGAATGCGGGTTGAAGGGTCCCATGCCCTGATGGCTGTGAAGCGACAAGCAATAAACACGCACCTGTATTTGGCTAACGTATTTATTTAAGATCACCATACTCCAATAACACTTACACTGGCGGCGCAGTATGCGGACCCGGTCCTAAGCCCGACCGGTGGGCGATGCTGTGAAATGAAGCTTCTCCGCGCGGGTGAATAAAAGAAAATTAATAATGCCCCTGGGCGACAAGTTGCAGGGGTTGAGAGGTACACCTCCGGGCCAGCACAGTTAATAATAAAAATGTTACAGATGAGTTTAAGCTATTGATATACTACAGATTACACACAAAATTTTGAAAGGCTCGGAGTGACTAACACATCGACCATCTCGGTCCGCCGCGTAATGCCAACCGGTGAGTCCTTCCCGAGTGCATGACGTCGAGCCGCCAAAGTGCGGGAAGCACTCGCCGAATACATAAAAACACAAAATCAAACAAGGGGCAAAGCCCCAATACACTAGTAACAATGAAGCTTGATGATTACAGTCTAAAAGTTGATCAAGGGGAGAGTCTGCTGGAATATTACGTAATTTAAATTTGCGTGAAATTTAGATATACAAAACACAGAAAGAAACAGACACTGAAAGATTACATTAAATTAATAATAATAATTAGGACACATCACTGGTAATTAATGGTTAAGTAAAACTCGTAACTGTTTGGGGGAGAAAACATGAAGATGTTTGGGCGGCGAAGTTGGCTGCGCGAGTGAGTCCAACTTGCCGCGATGCGCAGGGGTGTTTTGCGGCGTTTGAGGTTATTTACGAAAAAGTTTTAGAGAGACACTAAACACACTGAACTCACTTACCCCTGGCCTTTACATTTTCTGCCTGCTAGCTGGTGTAACCCCCATTGACGGGAACAGCACGGGAGTGCTGTAACAAGGTGTTTATCTTTAACATGAGTTTACGTCAGTTCCCGTCAAGGAGCACATTCCTAGCATTTGATGGCAGTTCTGTGGAGCCGACGCACACGTTGGTGGCACCCGGCGTCGTGGGGTCGGCGTCTGGGCGCTGCTACCTCGTGCGCCCACGTGGCCGGGTGCTTTCCCACATGCCGAGGCTGTACAGGCGCTCGGCCCGTACCGTAATAGTGGCTTGATGCGCACGACGGGCTCAGAGAGAAGGAGTTGTGGAACGACCCGCGTGAAACTGTTATTCAAGTAATGAACATGGAGATGCAATTTTTAATTTCTAACATTTTTTTTACATTGGTCTTTCATCTATAACATTCCTTGGCAATATTCTGGACAACTGGCGACGAAATATATTGAGAAATCTACAGTAATTTCACGCGTTTGAAGAAACAGAGTAGTCGGGTTGTTATTGGTTGGAATTAAGAATTGGCACATTTAGTATGAACCAGAATTACTTAACACTTTTTTTCCGTGTGTGTGATTGTCGCTTACTGCATAATTCCTAATTCTTAAGTTTTTAATTGTGAACTAACCTTAAGCCTTGTTTTTCTATTGTTATCGATACATAAACATAATAGGGAAAATTCCTATTTTTAAATTATATTTTTATTCAAAAGTGCGTCTAATTTAATGAACAATGGTACCATACTTTCTTTCATTGCGTCTGTGTAACTCCAGAAAAACTAAAATGAAATGAGCAGTCTGTTTTGTGCGGCAAAAACGTAAACGGCCATGTTCAATTCGCCGTGACGTCACGATACTGTACATTTAAATGTACGTAACACACAAACGACAGCAACATACGTTTAAGTCGTGAAATTGTGTTAAATAAAGTAGTTTATGCGGTAAATTCGAGTATAGCTTGAACTTTGAAGGGTATAAATATGAATAATAGTTAGTTTCACAGCAATAAAATAAAATTTACTCGGAATAAAATCTTAACTTTAGTGCCGTCTGATAAATCAAGGCGGACTGCATGGTTTAAGCTTTAAGTAGAGACCTAATAGTCTGCTGTTAACGACAAAAATACAGTATACGCATGTAATGCTGTATTAATGTACAACATGACACGGTTAGCAGGAAGTAAATAAGTTCTTTTAAGTTAAAAACTGCAGTCAATAGCATGCAGGTTGTGACGGAATCTCTACAGCTGTAGTATTTTGGCTGTTCCACTGACTGTGGCAACGTCATTAGCCAATAGGCGAGTTCAAACACCCGTGATTGGCCGATAATTCGAGGGGTAGGCGGGGTCTTGCGAAACTTGCCCCGAGATGGCAGCACAGTTCTCAATGCCGCTCACGAGAAACTTAAACATTACTGAGAGAAAAGATGTTACTTGTAATAAAATAATTGATCTGCGGTGTTATTTTACCGATTCGTGCAACTAGAATGTCGATCATATTCAGTGCCAGGCTTGATTAAACGCATTCCAAACATAAGCTCGATAGGTTCACTTTTTGTACGCATGTGAACTTCGTTCGTCTGACCTTTCAAACCTAATTTATGATAATATATCGGATCTGAAGGATTAAACTGAATTCGTAGTTAGTTATTATCTCTCTAGAATTTAAATTAAATTTACATGAACTCAAACCTATAACTAAAACGTCTCAATGTGTGAGTGAGAGCTAGGCCTACTAATACATTGCTGTCTTCACACGTTTAAAATTAACTCAACATTCATGCCTAAACAACGGGCGAATTCCCAGAATTAACTTTTACGTAACCAGGTTCGCTAAATTTTATAAGTGTTGGGAGTCGTTGAAAATGTCTAGTACACACAATAGTGCCTGGCATGCGGTGGCTAACCAAAACAAGTAAGTCTACGTCATAAATGTGTTAGCCAATAAGAACGCGTTTTCAATGTTTGTGGCGGCTTTTAAAATATGGCATTTTTAAATCTGAATAATTCGAAAATTACAATGTTCACGGAGCTATTGATTTGCCTGGCTGCATTAAGTGCCGCAATAATTCGGAAAAATGAGGTAAACATTAACAATTTTTTCTAGGAATTTTCCCTACTATCATTAACCAACACCCTGCCACTCACATTTGTTTTGACGATGGAAAACATGGCCGACATAAGTTCATTTGGTCTTCAACCCGAAAGTGCATCCGCCCCTCTGTGTTTTCTATATATATAGCGTTGTTTGTCTCAGAACACTCGTCACGTGACACTGGTGTATGGTTTTTATTAGTAACGAATTTTGTTGCCTTTAAGTTGTCTACCCTTGTGTTATTAAAGTTGAGGGAAACGTCACTCACGTGATCGTTTTCCGCAAGTAAACGAGGAAAAAGGAACTTGTGTGATTCACCTTGTCACGAGTTACAGTACTTTTTGGAATTGTGAAGAAAGTGGTCGAGCAAAGGTGAGAGTGTTATTTTGTGGTGGTTGTACATGTAGTAATTTCTATTAGTTATCAGTCATACTGCGTCGTTTGGTTAGTATTATAATATAAAAACAGTTTTGGTGATTTACAATACTCCTGTCATATTTTAGCGAGGGGGTGTGTAGCCTAGTGTTAGTTGGTTGCTCTATATTTATTTGAAGAACTTTAGGGCGTGCAAGAAGCGTTATAGTTAAATCGCTTGTGTCTTCAATCTAAGCGTTGATAGCGTACATTATTGTACAGTTGTCTGTATTTTTAAATTAATATTTTTAGAATAATTTGGAAACAAATGCTTCTGTTTACCTTTATTGCTAGTAAATTTGGTTTTATTTTTATTAGTAGTTCTTTATCATTGTCATGGCATTGTAAACTCAGCATTACAGATGGAAGACTATTGTAAATTTGTAGTTTTGTTTTCCTAATTGTCTAATCTTGTTGCAGAGGATGCTGTAAATAGCCTACTTTAAATTAAGTTTAATATAAATGGTGGTGCATGCAGATAGGTACTTGTGATATTAATGTAAAGTTGTTAATATTCTGTTTGTATTAGGTATATATAGTTGTAAGCGTAACATACCAAACAAAATTTCTCTATTGTTTTGACAAACACACTTGACGAAAAATGATAACGATCATTCCTATACTAACTTGTGAACTAGTTCATAATATTCTTATAATACATTGCTCCAACAATATATTTCTTAAACAAAGGTTCTTAGAGTGCAATAGTATGTATTTCTCACCCTTCCAGAGGGTGGCCACAATTGTTTTTGTAGCGTACATTTATAAATGTTCAATGTAACCGCAGTGAGCAGCACAAATCACATCAATGTGACACTGGAACTTTCCACACTCATGCCAGCACGTCCGGTGTAATGGTGTGGATGGCATCCGTAATCCTTGTTTTGAGTTCACCAATGTTAGCCAGCAGTGGTGAAACAAATACAGGATCCTTTATGTAACCCCACAGGAAAAATCACCTGTGGTGAGATCTGAGCTCCTTGGGGGCCAGTGAAGAAGTGGCTGGTCACCATCTGCTCAACGATTAATCCAACGTTGTGGCAACGTCTCGTTCAGGTAGTCGCGATCATCTAGGTGTCAATGGGGTAGTGCACCATCCTTCTGGAAAGTGAAGTCCTCCGCCACTTCTAACTGAGGAAATAACCATTCAATAAGCCTGTCCAAGTAAGAAATCCCAGTAACAGTATACTGTTCAAAAAAGAAGGGGTGAAAATAGTGTCTCTCGATACAATGCAAAACACGTTCACTTTGGGTGACGTACGCTCGTGTTAGGTGGTTTCGTGTTGATTCTCCTGGCTTCATATTCTCAAGTTATGCTGGTTCACCTTAGCATTGACGTGGAACGTCACTTCATCACTAAACACCAGCTTTGAAATGTATTTTCAACCTCATTCCGGACAAGAATATCAGTGCAGAAATGACGTCTCAGCTCTTTGTCCGTTTCTGTAAGAGCCTGCACAAGCTGTAACCGGTGTGGTTTGTACAATTGCTTCCGCAATATTATCCACACTGTCAATGAGGGAGTCTCATTTCCCGGCTAGCTTGTCGAGTTGATTTTCATGGACTGCGCACGAATGCCTGCTGAATCCGTTGCACATTGTTGTATGACATACGCAGCCGCTTGGAACTTTTGCCTTTGCACAGGCAGCCTTTGTTACGAAACTAACGAAACCACTGTAGGATACCCCACCTATCAAGGTGGACGACACCCGTATTTGCGACAGAATTCACGTTGTACAGTCGTTACTGATTCACATTTTGCAAAGCTAATAACACAGAACACTTTTAGTTGTTCCGTCACCATTGTGTTGCGGACTAACACTTCACACTTGCTTATGGTGTGATTAATGTAATCTCTCATTGCCCTGTAGTGGTGCACAAATGAAACCTGAGTGGTCACACAACATTGTAAGTTGTTTGGTTTTAATTATACAAGCCTTCAAAGTTGGTTTTTTTTTACAACTCATCCTGTATATGTTTCTACATCATGGCATACGAAGAATTAGCTGCCAGCTGACAGCCTATCCATATTTAATGTATTTGTTAATACATAGTTCCAATTAAATTTACGCGCATAACACCAGACCAAATTCTGTATACAGCCGCGCAAGGTTTGGAAGTTTGTACCAGTAATCTTGAGAGAAGGTAGTAATGTTACTACTAGTTTAAAGTTATGTGACTTTGATGGTTATATATAATCCTAAAGAAGATAAATGTTTTTAAATATCAGGTTTATGTTAAAATTTATGGTTAAATATGGTTTTGTTAACAAATAACAATATGTGAGAATTTTCGTTGTTTTGTGCATAATTATGGTAAACATTTTACGACTAAGGAATAACATGTGCGTACAGTTTAGAGTGTTACACATTTTCATGAAATGTCCTACATTTTGGACCATGTGTGTCCTACATTTCATTAAAAGCATTTGGTAACCCTGTGTATTCTTCCATTGCGCGTTACTACGGTAGGGCCTACCTCAAGAATTTCTGCAATCACTAAGTACATATTTAACACAAGAACAGAAATTTTTGGTCTTATGCCACTTGCATTCTGAGTGTCAAAAATACCCGTATGCCACTACTGACTTTTTTATTCATCTCGCTGCAGTCCACTTTGTTGCAGTATCTCTTAGGCTGTTTTTGAAAAAAAAATAGTGTAGTTATGCCAAAAAAAACTTTGAATACCAGCTACTCATGGATTTTTATACATATCTATTCTTTTAGGAATATATTGCCCATAATGCAGAAAATAGTCATAGTTTGAAAGCAATATTATAAAAGGTGACTGAGCCGCTCATAATATAATTTAGCATGTAAGTCTTAATCCTTATGCTGGGCAGGGTTTCCAGGTAGGCAGTGCCCTCAAATCATATACAGTACAACTGTAGTTCCATCATCACATTGTTCTGTAAGGTGCCTTACTGGCACTCCACAATATAATTTCTTCAATAATTCCACTTTTTGAAATATTAAGTCCTTATTTTCTTTTCACTGCATTTTCTAGGCATACAAGAATTTGTTTGCCATCCTACAAGTTATCATAATTTTTGCCAATTTGAAGGTCAAAAGTGTTTTTCTTTAACCAATCGGCTTACACATGCCGTCTGATTGTTGGTAAACAACAGTGAGTTATTGACGCAGCGCTGTCAGGTGTGATACTCGTGCAGTGTTATGTTGCACTGGATATGCAACTCCTGTACATCTATTGTTGCAGCACATAATGTTTCAAACTGTGTATTGTTGTGGAAGTGTCAAGAAATATATGTTGTTGGAGATGTTCAGATAGATGATTGTGCACGTGTGTTTGGTATTTGATCAAGGTGGTCCCGGATAAAGTGAGCACTCAGAAAAACCCTATTTAGTTTCTGTTTTCAGCCAGGTTATATCTCTGCAGCATGTAAACATGAACATTAGCATTGCCATGTGCTTATATTTACATAGACACGACTTGTCATTTAAGAATTAAAGTTCCATTCAGTTATACTTTCCGGGTTGTCTACAACACACTTGTAGTAATAATAAACTGAGTAGTTTTTAATGCGCAGAAAAGAAATAAGTAACACTAATTTCTTATACTTTTGAATGTGTTACAAAAACCATGTTGATTGCACAAGGAAATAACATCTCAGCAAACAATTTCTCACGTGACACACTCTGTTGGTGAAATTTGGAACTGCAGCAACTTGAACGAATATCGTGGCTAAAAGCAGTATGCAAACAATGGTAAATGTCCAATGGCTCTGTCACTTCACTTTGAATTGGTGCATGGGTCATTCCATGTCAAATCAACCAATGAGAGAATTATTTTAGAACTTAATGTCACGAATATAGTTCATTTTTGAGCTGTGTGTTCCTCACAGCTATGTAAGACAAAATTAATTTTTTTAGATTTTTGGGACTGTCATTTTTGGAGTTATGAATTTTTTTTTAATTCCAAAAAGCTTAAAAATCACTCTGACGTTGTAACTTCAAATGCTATTTTCTACGAATCTATTAGAGCTACAGACTTGTGCAAGGTCTCATTTTAAAGCTTATTAAATGAGCTTTCATTTGATATATCACATGGTATAATTTGTAACTAAAATGTTTTTTTGTATGTTCTGAAATTTTAATTTTGTAATGACATAAAAACAAAATATTTTAAAAAATTGAAAAAAATTAAATTTGTTTGTACATATTTCTTGAACACGCAGTCCAAATTTCAAGTTGGTATCTCTTTGGCAACCTGAAATTTTTTAATTTTCTTTTTAAGGTATACAGCATTAAGATCCAATTATCACAATTAAAAACTGTGGAACATATAAAATTTAATTTTTTTGTGTTTGGTATCCTTTAGTATGGTTTTGTAGTATCTTATGGCATGATAGTTTGGTATCCCAGTAGGTACTA
>PNEQ01109081.1:0-13587 GCA_003012365.1 Medauroidea extradentata
AAACAGTAACGTGGCAGACATTGTTTACATTTGTCGTTCTGAAATTTCTACGCAATTGTACTATGCGATAATATGGTTGTATGCTCTCCTTAGTTCGTATGTTCATATGGTACCAAAATAACCCAACATGGTTGTGATTACTAAGCAATTATTATCTTTTCTCTCAATGTTATTTCAAATCTCCCGCGCATATTTCACTAAAGTCACGTGACACATGTTGAACACACAATATCGTATGCAGCTGTACAGAGGATACTCCCTCTACCTTATGTTTACTCTAAGGTCTGACCAAATACACTCTGTCAATATCCATGGAGCAAAGCTGCCGATGTGCACAGCAGACAAAGAAAGAAAGAGGGGCAACAATATTTTCGCAACAAATCGTGGTCCTATTTGTTAGATTTATTATGTATTCTAATTCTGTAGGCGTATTCTGACTATAGCTAATCTTGGATTGTCTATCATGGCTATGGGATTCTAGACCGACAGAGTACTGCAACGGCTAAAGCCACTGCCAGCTTGTTTCAATGTCCTACGTGAACATATGCCACTCTGCTTCGTGTGTCTGTACAGTGCAGATGCGTCGCTCATTTGTCTGCGTCAGTCAGGATAAAGATACTGCGACACCACACGTCTGTGATTTGCTGCTGAAACCCCAGGATTCGTGAGTTTAAAAACACCCAGTAAATAAAGACCTGAAGAATTCGCGTTTTCGTTTGGGTGAAAGCTAGAATCGAAAAAAACTTTAAGAGGGCGTGGTACATAATTCAACGCTAAAAGGTAGGTTTGTTGAAGCCAATTTGCGAAAATTAAATAATAGCAATCCTAGACAATAGTTTTAGCCAACGTTTTAAACAAAATTGTTTCCAGTGTTACGAACTTCTGAGGCACAAACTCTGCCGCCGGAACCTCGCAATATGGCGGAGTACAATCAGCTGTTCCTGTAGATGTATTGAGAAACGAGGTTATGGTTGGTCAACCCACAGTCGCCTTATACTAGTTGCTATGGTAATAAACATTTTTCAGTTACCAATACGTCGGACGAGGTCCTCCTCCTTCCGTCTCAAGGCTTCGTACCCCTCGCCCTAGAACATACCTTATGCTCCATCTGTATGTTTCTCTAATCTCCGTTGTACACAGATGTTCATGGAGGTTAGCCTAAAGGCCAGTGATTCCACGAATTTTTCTCGTCTCTACCAATGACTAGAGACCTGAAAATTTCGCGTATTCATTTGAGACGACATTAGATTTTAAACTCCTGTATACGTCAATTACTTTCGAGATTAGGACACGGTTACTGACACTCTTCCTTAAGGGCTGTGATCCAATAGCAGACCTGCATGAAAACACTCAATGACTCTCGCGCTACATTGTCACATGTACAACTGGCCACTCACTGGAGCAGCAGTCAATGTAAACGTGATTCGGAATAAAGTGAGCACTCAAAAAACAAAGAAATTACACGGAACGATACTGCGTAATTTCGCTGCCAACATTACAAGCATTAAGACAACTATAGTTAATGTTAATTTCTATGCAGTAACGGCTAGTGATATTTTTCGAAGGTTAAACTTTTAAGTGCCCACTTTATCTCGAACGGCCTATACAAATAGGTAATGATAAGGTATACACAGGACTGTTGAGTCCATCCAGCTGGTCGTTGAACCCGCGAAATATCCGTGTCTCTACCGACGACTTACTTTGAAGCGGAGCCGTAAATGTGCACGTAAGGCACTGAAACAAGTTTATGCACTCTAAATCTGAATTAGTGAATATTCACTGATTCACGACTATGGATGGAGCAGTTCCAACAAATTGAATCAATGAGGAACCACTGTGAAATCTGTAACTATTCACTGAATCCGGTAAATGTAGCCAACATTCCACAAATCAATTAGTAAATGTCCACAGATTTCCCAGTAATTTTTCACTGATGCAATAAGTGGAAATTATTCTTTGAAAACAACTGGGAAAACAATGAATATTCACTTATTCCCTTGTGAGATGTTGGCACTCCTAAAGGAAATCAGTTAATATTCACTAATTAAACAGTGACTATTTTCACTGATTAAAATTGTTGAAACTGCTTCATCCATCAGCGTGAATCAATAAATATTCACTCATTAAGTTTTAGAGTGTCAGATGATCTTTTCGCCAAACGTCAGTGGTTCCAGTAGCAATTGCGTAGTCCATGATGCTGCTAAAAAGCATTTTCTCACTTTGTAAGAGTCCTTACAACAAATCAAAGGAAAAGTTTTGGCAGTTTTTAGAAACCTTAGTTTGCGTGACACGCTAATTGACCGTGCATGCACCAGGCGAGAATGTTTCTTAGACGTGGATGTAACATAAGCAAGAAAGAAAGTTACAGACAACGGGGATGGGTGAAGTGTAAACTTGCACAATGAAATCCTTAGACGCCTGAAACCACTTTGAAAACACCACCACACTTTATTTTCACCCCTGAAATAATGAGAGCTAGGTCTAACGACGGTTCACCTCGTATTACACAAAGGAGAAACTCTCGTAAGAACGTTATCCAAGTCAACAGTATTATCGAATCTGGAAAATACTCCCTTGACTTATTTGAAAATAAACGTTTACTTACACACTGAGTACAATGAAAAGCAAACATCACGTCTTGCGCAAGACTATAATCCAAATTTTCAATAAGAAGTTTGAAGTTTGTTAGTAGATTCTCCTTTCCTTTAATAATTCACTGTGAAATGTAATATATTCTTATGTGAAGTCATGTATCGGTATTGTTTGACTTCTGCATGGAAATGAAAAACACTATATTTAAATTACTGGCTATGTTGTGTGGTCCGTATCGTTTATTCTAACACTAACAGATAATTTTAAGTTATTCTATATCTATACGGTTGAACTTGTGTTGTAATTCAGGGACGCCATCAAGAAGTGGGGAGGCATAGAGACTCTGAACCAAAGAAAGCCTGACGTAAGTTGGAATTTTAAATTGTGCATACTAAATGTTGTATCTTGGCGTATTCAGGTAACTTTCTAACAGTTTTAAACGTTATGCAGAGTCGAGCCTAATGATAACGTATATAAAAAAGAGATTGATTTGGTATTTGGGCCTCAGAGCCCAGGTTCACGAAAATCCTGTGAACTGCAATTGTGTACCTGATTAAATGTAAACAACTCAAATGTGTTATTTAGAGTTGGATTTTCAAGACTGATATAAATATATAAGTTTTAAAAATCTATTTTTTAATGTTTGTTGCAGTGGGAGTTTACAATTAGAATTAATTGGTCTGTGGACGCACGCCATCGCTCATGTTTTGCTGATAAAAACCTGTGTTAAATGACAAAGTACGAAAGAAAACGAACAAGAAACAACACGTACCACAAAGGCGGTCACCTTAAGGGCGTTCCAGAGGGTAAATATCATAATATTATACTTGTAGCAAAGAGTGTTAGTTTTGTAGACGTTACTTGGGACTTGGGAGTGCATTATCCTCTTACAAAAAGTTTTAGCTGGTCCAGTTTTCCCATAATTTCATTTCAAAAAAGTCAAAATTTGGAATTTTTTAGTTCATACACTTTCCGACAACCAATGAGCATAATGAAATTAAATAATTCACAGTAAGAGTACATTTTACTGGATATGGATTTACGTGTATAAAAACTAATTCAAACAATATTTAGTATTTTTTTAAAAAATTCTGCATTTTGAAAATTTTTTGCTATTATTAAAATTTAATTTAAAAAATATATTTAATTGGATTCTTATATATTTTAAGCCCTAGCCCGTGGCAAGTACTTTTACTATGAATTATTTCGTTTCATTGTATTGATAGGTTTTCGGGGGGAGTATGAGCCAAATACACGGTAATTTTGACATTGAAATGTCACTATGGGAAAACTAGCCGAGGTAAATTTTTTTGTAAGAGGAAAATGTACTCCCAGGTAATGTCCATAAAACTAACACTCTTTAACATAAATATAAAATCTCGATATTTACCCTCTGGAACGCCCTTAAAGGTTCCACCGGCAATGAAGCCACAAGGCAGCATCGTTAAAAAGCGTGTCACCAAAGTTGGCAACCTTGGCTACTAGAGTGCCAGAACATGACAAACGATGTGTGCAGTCGGCTCCAGAAGTCTCGGCAAACATGTTCTCCACGACGTGACGGAGGGACTGGAAGAAGACGAGGGTGACCGGTATGCTATCGACCGCGACTGGAAGCTCCTCGTGCGGGCGGCTGTGCGTGACCGAGGCAGACACCCCCTCGACACGAGGGGTGCGGTCATGTGGGTTGTTAGGCAGAGGCGACTTCCGGGAAACGACAGCGCCAACGTGCATCTGCCATCTGCTATCACCGGCCAACTATGAATATATACACGCTTTTAAGGTCATGCATCCCTATTTGTGCTATTTTAGTAAGTTTTATTTTTTAAACGTGACAGACAGCAGATATCTCAAAACCGTTTCATAGAAATGTTGAAAATTGTTTGTATTAAGAAGTCTAAATTTTCCAAACATAAGTTATATATATATATATATATATATATATATATATATATATATATATATATATATATATAATTTTGGCTTGCCATTGACTTTAAGAAAATAATAGTCTTAAAGTCAATGACTAGCCAAAATTATAATAAACCTTATGCTATTAAAACTTATTATTATAAATTATTATGTTATATTATATTGTATTATATTATATTATATTTTATTATATTATATTAAACTATACTATACTATATTACATTATATTATACAATACTAAACTATACTATATTACATTATATTATATTATACTGTATTATATTGTATTAAATTATATTATCATAACTTATGTTATTATCTACCTAATAAAATTATTTTATTAAGCGATAATAAACAAAATTATAGAATATTACGTTTTGAAATATTAGGCATACCTTGTAGGCCTACAAACAATTTCCAACATTTCTATAAACCACTTTCGCGATATCTGCTCCCTTTTAGAATTTAAAAGATTAAACTCACAAAAATAGCATAAATAGGAATCCGCCGCGTTCGACACCTAGAAGCACTGAAGTTGTAAGAACGACACAGTTCGCGCATAAGCTTCCCCTAGCCTCTAGGCCCAAGCTAATCCCTTGTATAACAATACTGAACACACTATCTGATTATTGGAAACTTTTTGGCTAGCGATCCTAGTGAGAAGTGTTTGAAATTAGTCTTTCATCAACTTTGTTTTACATATATTTGCAGTGTACATACATATCTTTGATATCCATTAAAATAGCATACGAAGTTCCACACATCAGAAAAATTATTTTGTAGCAGTTACAAAATACTTCGTTGATATTCGCCCAGCAAAAAAAAAAAAATATTTGTGGCATTTTTTGGTCAGTACAAAATTATATTTTGCTTACTGTAAAATAATTTGGTAAGGAAAACTTCTACAAAATTTTCTTGCAGTGCAGATAACAGTACATAGACTTACATTTTAATGTATGCCATGGTTTCAATCATTTCTCACTAGGTGGATGGTTTCCATTCTTAACCGTGCTAAAACATATATGTGTCCGTTATTCTAATATAAGGTGTTTGACGCAAGTCACTGTACTGGCGTGCAATAGTCTCGCCCACAACTCGACTCTTTAAGACATTTTGCAGTGACCCTATCATTCTATGGCGCATCATTAAAGGCTCTCACCTATTCATTTCGAAAGATTCTGCGCCAAGATTTTAATGCGCTAAAAAGACCGCAAAGACGCCCATATTCGCATTTTCGGACGCTGGAATATATTTTTTGTTTTTAAATTTTTAAATTTATTCACTTCTATGTGATTTTTAACAGCATAAGGCCTTGATAAGCTTTACACGGGAGAAAGAGGTTCGGAATCGGCCCAGGCCTATTTAAGGAACACCCCAACATTCACCTGGAGTGATTTCGGAAAACCGTGGGAAACCGAAATCATGATGGTCAGTCCCGGGAATCGAATCCTGGCCATCTCGAATGCAAGGCAAGTGTTTTCCCACTGCTCCACCACGCTTTAAATGAGTTTTGGCGAACCTGCAATGTGTATACACGCGTGTAATGTACTTTTAGTGCTATGTATTCCTAAGCAGTTCTTTCACGTTGAATAGCTTTCAAATACACTTTGTAACGGCCGAAGCTCTGCACGTTTACCTTGCTCTCGCAGTGTTCTGAGGAATACGCCCTCGAAAAATGTCTGTTGAACCGCGGCACAAACAGTAAATTTAAATGAGCAATTTCATTTTGGACAAAAGTAATTACAGCCGTGTATTACTTTTAATTTTTACGTGACATGCTAAATTGAAATGAAATTTCACGTACAATTTAAAGATTTAATTAGAATCTTGTCAATATTTTTTGCACTTAACATATACATGCTATTTGGTATTTACCGTAAACATCATTATGTTGTTTCATAATTTTCGCTTATATTTAATCAATTAATAATAAACAAAAAATTACTACTCGAATATTTTTATAACATGAATCCAAAACGCAGGGTTTCCAGCTTTCTGGTGTAACTATTTTTATACAGCCACTTATAGACGTGTTACGGCAAAAAAAAAGTATTATAAAATCATTGGTAGTGCTAATCAGCCTGAAGAACAGACTAAAATTGTATTTCGCCGTGTTTTGTCATGTTTCCCAATTAGTTTCTGTTTACGAACGATGCAGGACGAAACAATCAAACGATTACGATAAACGGGCTGTGATTTCACTTTCAACAAATTGCATTACGCTGGGAAGTAATTCCACTTTCAGTGGACAAAATAAATTGGTTCTGATAAGACAGACGTTTGGGAATTTTTTTTGTCTGTAGTCCGTATAGAAATAACTTTTCATTTTGAGGACAAAAAATATCATTCATTGCTATGTATTTTATAACAACGAAATATTGCTATATAGCAAATGAAAAAGAAAAAAAAGTTACCTGCTTTTGATTTTTACATCTTTCTTCCGCAAGTTAAACTTGTCTTGAAGTGAAGAGAATCTTCAGCGCTGGTGAGAGGTGACATGAGGTGGGTATGGTGCATTGCCGGAAAGAATGGGTGGGAGAAACGGGATGTCCCCGAGAAAACCCGCATACCAGCGGTATCGTCGGAAACGATTCCCACATGCGAAAATCCGGGGACAGACCCCGCCGTGAATCGAACCCGGATCGCCTAGGTCGGAGGCGAGAGGAATCGACCACCGCGACCCCTTATATTTATCTTTTGTTACAAATGTCCCCACTGCTAACAACATAAAAATTTTTTTACGTCTTTTCACAAGTCGTAGACCACTACTTGGAAAATATTATTTTAGGAGAACTTTCACCTGCTGTTTCTTAATTGGAGGATATTTATCCTTTAGAATAGCAGATATAAGTTATTTTTATTACGATTAACAATACCCCTGTTTACCACATTAACAAACAAAAGTTGGTTACAATATGTTGCAAAGTCATGTTTGTGTTATTTTTCAACCTTTTTTTTAGTTATCCAGCTATGTACCAACTGTTCGTATTGAGTCAAATAAGAATATTCCATTACCATTGTCAAAATCTTTTTTAATATGTCTTGCTTAAATCGACATAAAACAAAGCCGGATGTTAACTCTTCTGGTCCAATCAAGTGTCACTGCCCAACGACATATTTGTTTTATATTTGCTTTATTAAAATTTTTTTTAACGTATTACGTACATTTCTTTCCTTCGTATTTTTACTTTTGTTTACATTTTTCTCTGAAAAATATCTGACTTTTTCTAATTTTCTGAAAATCCAAATATCTAAGAACGGAAATATCAGACGAATTTGACTAGAAAATAATTGGAATTGGTAACGCATAGGTTCTTGCATAGTAAGTAAAGAGTTGACCAACTTACTACGTGAATATGCAGTGCATATGGTTGTGGCTTTGATTATGAGCTATTTTACCATACACCATATGAGAGAATGAGTTTAAATGTTACAGTTATTTGTATGGTTATGGTTATTTCGATTGTAGCATGGGCTTAAAACGTGTTTGAAGATCCTCGCCATAGAAAAAGTTTTACAAAAAAAGAATTTAGACCTGTAAATTCATTATTTGAACAACAGGTTATAGCTAGCGGCACGCGTATTTCGCGTATTGATCGTAGGTCAGGTTGAACGTAAATAACATGTAGATCACTGTATATTCCGTGATTAAACCACAGAATATTTAGGAATACAGAAGTGAAATAGCCGGTAGGTCAGCGAACTCAATCACGCACGCCAGCAAAATGACTTCCCTGGCCAGCAACATGGTGGATAAGCCTACCGCCAATCAGCGTGAGGCAGCTGCTCTGATAATCGGCAGCCAGGCCAATAGGAAACCTGCCGTAACATGCAGGAGCCAAACAGACAATGGACTGGTATCAACAGCCTCGGGCAACCAATTAGCGGCGAAGTTCGCCCGTATCAAACGAGCCGCCACGTCATTTCGCGTCTGTATTACTATTTAGTCTGTAATTAAACGACGGCTGTTTTGACAGACCTTTGGAAGTTGCAAGCCAGTAGTAAATAATAAAATAATTCGTGGGGCTACCAACTTGTACTGTTAGGAGCCAATGGATATTCGACTCTGGCCAGTGTGTGTATAGACTTGAGAAGTCTACATTGCTGCCAGAATACGCGAAATACTCGTGCTTCTATAGTAATAACACTAAAATAAGTAACTTTCTCAATTCTGAAAACCCCTAAACATATCTTAGCCTACTACTGAGAGAAGTGGCGCAACGGTGGCACAATGCACTCTGTAAAAAAATGATTATTTTGTAAGTCGTTATTATATTGGGGTTCATAAGTTATTATTAGTTTGGGGGGTTTCACTCAGATGGTAGCTACACTGTGGGTTTATTTAGATGTTATTTAGGGCTAATGACTTTAATACAGTTGTGGTTAAACGGGCATTTACTATACTACAATGGCAAGTACTCTTAAATACAAAAAAAGTTACAATGTGTTCTATTTATTTAGGAGGGGAGCGCAATATTACTGATTATTAAAGTACTATATTAAGTTGAGAATTGCTGCCACATATCTAGATCTGACGACCTTACAGAAGCTGGTTTGATGAGGAGACGGCATCGCACCACGGGTCTGTCTATATACAGGCTGTCGTCGGTCTGTCGTCCACCAGCACTCATCAGATCAACAGCAGTGCAGTTCTCCGCCGGGGACTCGGGATCGAGCCCCGACGGGTGCGTGCTCGTCCGTCGATGCCGTCTCCTCGTCAATCCAGCTTCGGTAAGGTCGTCAGATCTAGATATGTGGCAGCAATTCTCAACTTAATATAATAATTTAATAATCAGTAATATAGCGCTCCCCTCCTAAACAAATAGAACACATTGTAACATATTTTGTATTCGGTGTACCTGCCATTGTAGTATAGTAAATGCCCGTTTAACCACAACTGTCTTAAAGTCATTTAGCCATAAATAACATCTAAATAAACCCACAGTGTAGCTACCATCTGAGTGAAACCCCCCTAAACTAATAATAACTTATGAACCCCAATATAATAACGACTTACAAAATAATCATTTTAAACAACTCGCATTCAGGAGGAAGCGGGTTCGATCCTGGGCTTCGGTCATCCTGATTCCGTTTTTCTATGTTTTCCCGAAATCGCTCCAAGTGAATGCTGGGATGCTTCCTTAACAAAGGCCATGGCCGACTCCTCTCCCAGTTACTGTCATTGTACCAAGTTGTATGGCATTGTCTCTAATGGCCTCGCTGTCGACGAGACGTAAAGCCCACTTACTTTACCTTACTGTATTTTACTAACAGATGACAACTGACGCATCTATGTTTGATGCATAAGACTGACTGTGTTATCCTTGGTAGCAATGAAGCCGGAACTAAATGGTTCGGAGCCCTCTACAATCAGTCATTTAACTTCATGTAAACAATCACGCAGCGTAAAACTCAAACAAATAAGGTAGTCGCATATTATTTTAATAAATCGTATTTTAGTTGCATTACAATAAACCGAAGTATTTTTGGCACTTTCTACCGCTCAAAATGTTTGTTTTGGAGCAATTCGGTGGATGAATAAATAACTCTTGCAAGTTATTTACAACTTTAAGGTTAGTCAATCCAAAAACAGTTTGCAGTTTCTTAACTACTCTTGAGTAGTCAGAAATTAGCCCCTAATACACAATTTGTTGAACAGTTGTATTATTTGGTACACGTAGGCTGGTTTTTATTTTACGGCAGTATTGTCCTAATCTTTGTATAACTGGTTATCAGCATAATAATCCTTGCTTGAAGACTCAACCTTATTATTACTTTCCACATTTTTGTAATCGTCAGCGTATTGCAAATAATAATGTTGCCTGTTGATAGCAAGGTGACCAAGGAAACCCGTGGGCTATTCGAACATTATATTTTTTAATTTTTAAAGGGAGCAATTTCTGTAAAACCGTCACGTATATGTGCTGAAAATGGTAGTTCCTTTTTAGTATAATTATTTAAATAAAAAATTAGAAAATATACATTAGAATCAAATTTACATGCGTATGAAACGGTTTAATGATCCCGCTCCCCTATTTGTTAATTTTTAAAAAATCATGCCTGCAAAAACAGCATAAATAGAAACTCAAGGTCCTAAGCTCAGACATGCCCATATTTATTTCCGATTTATTTGCAGCCTTTGCGAGGCAATTGACGTCACTCGCCTCCTTCTGGTTACACACCTGCCACGGAGGCTTAGGTACGACACGAACAATATCATTGTTTGCCTGGGATAATCCCACGTGCAAGAAACATTGCCAGCCGCCTTCAGTTGCACAAGCGTCCTAACTTCTCACTACTACAAACAGACCAACTGTGATCAAGTAAGGCAACCCTTGTGTTCGGCGCCATTATAGTAGTAGGGACCTGAACAGTTCGCGTTTTCCTTTAGGTACAAGCTAGAATTTAAACGACTGTACGCTCGTATCTCTTCTGCAACCGGCTGTTGCCTTCCTTGGAATCTCTATAAGAGTACTTGGACGATAATATGAAGAGAAGCGATTTTGGTCAGCGCTTAACATCGATGTCTTAAGGGTGTTCAAGTGGTGAAAAATCATAATTTTATATTTGTATGAAATAGTGTTAGTTCTGTAGACATTACTTAAGAGTACATTTACCTCTAACGAAAAAAATTATCTCAGCCAGTTTTCTCGTAATGGCACTTCAAAGTCAAAATTTGCATATTTTTACTTCATACAAAACTTGTAAAACAGTAAATATATTGAAATGCCAAAATTTACATTAAAACTACACGTAACTGTCTACGGCTTCAAGCATATAACAACCCATTACAAAATATTTTTGTGTTTAAAATACATTTCTAGAAATAACAAAAAAAGTTTCAAATTTTGGAATTTTTTATTTAACATAAAAATGTTTTGTAATGGGTCTTATAGGCTACAAGCCATAGACAGTGACACGTAGTTTTGATGTGATTTTTTCCATTTAATTATGTTAACTGGTTTTCAAGTTTTGTATGAAGTAAAAATATCAAATTTTGACTTTGAAGTGCCATTACAGGAAAACTGGCTGAGCTAATTTTTTTTTCGTGAGAAGTATGTGTTCTCTCAAGTAATGTGTACAAAACAAACGATATTTCATACAAATATAAAATTGTAATTTTTCTCATCACTTGAACAACCTTAAGCGTTGGTGAAGAGTGCCATCAGGTGAGTACGGAGCAGCGCAGGAATGATGAGGGCACTATTTCCACCGGGAATCGAACCCGGGTGGCCTTGATGGAAGGCGAGGCCACTGTGCCAATCGTGGCACCCTTTCAGTCGATAATTAAGAACAAAATTAATTGAGACGTTATTATGTGGTATCATTGTGGTTAGGCCACTCAAGGCAACTCGGGTTTGAGCCCCGAATTTTCCCCAGTTTTATGCACCGACGATGTCTATGGTTGAAGGGATTTCTCGTGGATCTCTAGTTTCTCTCCTCCATTCCCCCTCCAATGCCGCATGGCCACACACCAGCCAAGAGCTAAACTAGCGTGCAATACCCGCCTGTACATTTTTACTAATGGAATTTAAGCATTGACCATATAATTGTATTAATGGAAAGTCTGTAGTAAAGTTCAGTGCACGTCTATATTTGCGTTTCATATACATCCGGTTGGTACATTTTGAAGTACGGCAATCTGAAGAGATCGTTTTTGGCCGTGTTGGAGGGCTTAGAAACAGTGTTTTAATGTACGCGATGTCTTAACAATGACATTCTTTACTTGTCCGAAGAGTGTTTACTTTTCGTACGTTGGCACAATGAGTGCATATGGAATAGTTTCGTAAAGAAAAAAACCTGTTTACTGCCACACTGCAAGATATTTTAAGGACGTGCTCCCCTATTTATAATATTTTTGCTATAATTTTTTTTTTTTAACTTACAGGAAAGCATATGTCAAAAATCTGGTAGGCAGTTTTGTTTAGAATAGTTTTGGCCTTGATAACTAATTTTTTAACACATGGAATTATACTGTTTCAACTAAAAAGTCAATCAGAATTCCGTTAGTTACATAATTAGCTAAAACTGTAATATTTACTGCCTTGAAAAATTCAGACAACACGAAGAAAACAATTTTAAACAAAACTGCCAAACATATTTCCGCTACATGTTCTAGTTTAGGCGTTAAACCCAATATCGCAAAAATAGTATAAACAAGAGAAGTTGGCCTTGAGTGGTATGGACAGTTACGACGTTGAATGGAAGACTGGAATACTCAATCGTCAACATAATCTCAACTAATTATCATAATTCGATAAGATTTTTTGCCGAGTAGATATTTTATCAGCGAACGTTTATTAATATAGCACTATGCGGCAGTAATTACTTTCGAGTAGAAATTTAAAAACCATTTTTCCAGAAATAAGAGTTTCAAACCACATAATCTACAAAAATTTAAAACTGTAATTTTTATGATTTTCAGTATGATACTATCTAGACTTCTATATTAACCGAATTTCGAAAATACTCGCGTTTTGATTTGAAAATAATTTTAGTACCCGAAAATCTCTGCGCGAGATGTTTAATTATGTTAAAATTATTTACAAATCAAAATGCGAGTGCTTTTAAAATTCTGTTAGTACAGAGGCCTAGATATTATCATACTAAATATTATAAAAAATACAGTTTTCCAATTTTGTTGATTTTGTGGTTTCAAGCCCTTATTTTTCGAAAAACTGTTTTTAATTTTTTACTCGAAAGTGAAGCATACTACCACATAGTGCTATACAAATAAACGTCCACTAATAAATTATCTACTTGGAAAAGAATCTCATAGAATTTTGATGAGTATTTCAGATTTTATTGACGATTGATAGAGCCACTGATTTTTGGTGAAAAGAATTCTGCAACGACTTGTTTCAATACCTTACGTGCACACCGGCAACTATGGTTCGTGGTTATTGGCAGAATATAATAGGGCAGAGGCGTGGCTCATTTGACTGCACCAACCAGAACAATGTTACCGCGACACCACACGTCCGTGATTTGCAGGTAGGACTCCGAGACACCGAAAGTTACAAACTTCCAATCACTGACCACGAAGGAGAGAAACACATGTTCACA
>PNEQ01109082.1:0-13587 GCA_003012365.1 Medauroidea extradentata
ACCTGATAAATATGATGTTTTCAAAACGAATGATTGATTTTATCGGAAATTGAAGGAAATGTAGCTAATTTGGTAGGAGTGTTAGTGTAGACGATGAAGTTCCGTAGGAAACAATGTCAGTGTAGTTATTAAAAAAAAGTATTTACCAACAAGTTTTTTTAAATAATTGACTGATTTTATTGGGAATTGATCGGATATATCTAAGAAATAAGTCATGTTTAAGTTCATTAATGGTATTCAAATAAAGTTTTTGAAATTATAGTAACAATGTTTAAAAAAACGATAATTTAAAAATTGATTATCAATATGTAGTCGCAATCGATGGTTGTTACTACTTACGGTCATCTAGCTGCTATGTGAAGACACTGGTGACGTGCTGTGAAGTGAGAATTATATAGGAAATATATTTTAATATGAAGGACAAAAAGGGGTGGTAAAGTTGGGAGAGGGGGGAGGAGGGGGGTGTATTAGTTTGAGCGTGTTATAACACGAACGTCAGTGAGAGGAGAAAGTAGGGGGGAATTCATCACGTGACTAACAGCCAATTAAAATAAAGTACCAGGATAAGGGAGGGGGGGATAAGTTAATATATACATGTGAAAAGTGGTGGGGGGCGTCAGTGTGTCGATGGAGCTCGTCCGGGTAAGACGATACGGTAGTTGATTTAATTAAATAACTTTTATATAAAAAGTTTTTTATTAAATAGTTTTTTATTATTAAAAAGTTTTTTACTAAAAAGTTTTTTGTTAAAAAGTTTTTTTTATTAAATACGTGCGGAGTTACAATGGAATGCGAAATCGAAAATTTTTCGGAAGAAACACCAAGATGGCGGCCGGAAACAATGTGGTGACCGGAAACAAAATGGAGGTAATATTTTTTTCGGGATTTTTTGAAATTTTTTAAATTTTTTGGAAATTTTGAATTTTTTAAATTTTTTTAGAAATTTTCGAAATTTTTGAAAATTTTGGTAATTTGACACTCAAGGTCAAGGTCGAGGTGAAAGGTCAAGGTCAAGGTCAAGGTAATCCAACATGGCGGCCGGGGGCCGTGACGTCACAACATGGCGGGTGGTGCCACACTGTGCCTCACTCCGGCTCCATGTGCCAGAACCGCCATAACTATACTACTCCGCGTAACTCATTTTGTATTATTTTTTTAAAATAAATATAATGACATGTACACAGCCCTTCATACCCTTTCTCCATACAATTCAAACTATAATCTACTCTCTTCTCTACAATAATTTGTCAAATTGCATGTCAACGTTTTGGAGAAATAATTCCTCACATGTAGAGGAACAAAATATGTTTTGTGAACATAGGTCGAAACTTCACCGTTGATGCACGACAATTGACAATACACGAAGTGCGGCTCTTATCACGTGCATAATCATGTAGCTGTGGAATGTCATTAGAGCAGTACTGTACATTGTACACTAACTACTCCGCTATGTCACTAACCCATAAACAATACAGATAACCGTGAAAATTTACAGAAACTTATAAATCGTACGTTATGTATTGCGAACTGTAGCGCAGAAAAAAATTAGTTTTCGGACTTATGTCTATATATATATATATATATATATATATATATATATATATATATATATATATATATATATATATATACATATTTCTTGTTCCTATATGTATGATGAACCTTTCCTCAAAACATTAACATTCAATTTGCTGACACCATGTATGGTTAATTTACTAGTAAAATGATCAGCGTAGCTTGACTTTTAGAGACCTCTTTTTACGTGCACTTTACAGAACAGCCATACTAATAAAATAAGGTGTTCGGTCTAAAAATCTCAAATGTAATTCCATCTTGCAGGACAAATGTACAAATGGGGTTTAGTGCGAGACCATCTCATACGATTTAAGCATTTCTCCTGACTTAAGTAGAAGTCGCATAGTTGGGATTGAAAACACCTTCACAGTTTGTAACACAACTTTCTACACATATTCGTGGCGTGCATATAGTAACCATAAAAGATTTTCTGACTACTGATTACTTTCTGACCGTTAGATGATAATCGTCACATCCAGACCGGAATGTTAGTGGTTAGAAATTCAACTGTCGCACAAACCTATACTGTTATCTACAAGTGATCAACTCGCCATACTGCAAAACATGTGAAACGTTTATCAGTGCAAGTTACCATTTGTCTATTTATTTAAGTTAGTAAAATTTCAATACAGAGAGAGCTATACAAATGCTGAGTAATAACCATTGTCAGAATATGGTTTAACGATTAGAAAGAAACAAAAATACAGCATACAAATGTAATACAAAAACGCTTCTGAAATACTTTCTCCGCTCTAAAAGAATAATATTTTAAAATAAACTAGTTGTGACACACAGTATAGTCTAATCTCGTTATTCGTAATATGAAGTATGTTAATATATTTGCCTACCGCATTTATGTTCAAATAAATGATAAATTTGTTACCAGCCGCTGCTGAAGAATCTGCATGTACGAAGCTATCAGCTGGAAGATGATTATAGGCATGGACTGGAACGAGTGTGTGATGGGAACTACATATTTATTATTGATGAACTATACATAACAACATATCCAGTATCATGTGCAGCAGACATTGTACCAGTGATTATCGGGACAAGCTCGGTTTCCTTCGCCCTCAGGAAGAATTCACCCTACCTCGGGGCCATTAACCGCCAGTAAGTATGCATTTAAAATTATCAATTTTTCATAGTTACACTGAACTAAGACACACAATTCTATTACGCACAGTATTTAAATAAATAATTTCTGCTTTTTTACAACTGTCGTTTAACATTTATATCGTTTACGTCCTACTATCGATGTGAAAAATCCGTGTTTCATTTAAACCTTACTAACGCATACGTCTTAAATATAAGCTTTAAAACATTGCTTTGTCGCTATGACTTAGGACATAGGGTCACATAGAGTATTAAGTTTTTCTCGGTAATGGCAACCTACAGACTTAAACCCAGACGGCCACTTTATGTCGTTGTGTTTGCTTAACACGAAGAATACTGAGGTTCTTGATTTCACTCGTTATTTCTTACATTTACCAAACACGACATTAAACTGTGGTGTTGATTCTATCGTTACTTAGCGTGGTGGAGCAGTGGTAAAACATTCGACGAATGTCTTACACGTGGAATATGCCTACATAGTAAAAAAATCGTACTTTGACAAAAAAAATGCTTGTAAAACACTGTCCAACCATTTTAAATCTTGGAATTACAATAAAAATTTTGCAGGTCATTAATGTAACCTAAAATTTCCAAATTTCTGTAAGGACTAGAGGGATATATATTTTACGAGCAGCATGTTTCATGTTAAACAAAATAACCTTCGACGTACTTTTACAAAATAATTCCTGAAGACCCGTTGCCAAAGTAAACAACGGCTGTAAGACGTGCAGTAATTTTTTTGTAAATTTACAGTTAATATTTGTTAATATACGAACATTTTTGTAAAAAACAGACATATTTGTATATTTAAAAGCAGCTTCTGTAAAGTATACAGTGTTTTTATAAACATACGCCAAGATTTTTCATAAACTAGTTTGCAAAGAATGATTTTTGTATGTGCACAAATTTTTTTTTACTGTGTACGCATATCTTCAGGCACATATCACCTTAAATACAACATACGATAAAACAAACATTCTGTAAGACTATAAATATGTTTTAATAACTCCTTAAATATAGAAATGTAAATGTTTTATGTGTTTTAAATAGTGACAAAATGTGCAGTTAGTTGGTTTTTGTAAGCTAGGCTTTAATCGTACAACGTGTTCGATTACAATACCGAACTACGCAAATAATTGTAATCGGTTCTTTTACATCACATTTTAAAAATCAAACTACTGTTATCGCTACTTAACCACCTTGAAATTTATTTCCAACTACGCTCAATGAATAGTTACGCCATTCAGCAAACGAAGCCATATCAACTAGCTGTTTCATATTAAGTAATTTCGTACAATATGTCAGTAAGTCATCAAACGTAGCACTTCACAAAATACATAACATATATTCTGTTCCGTTACTTCTGTGTGTGAGAAAATTAACATATTTTTCATTGTACAACTCGCGCCGCGGAACTGATCGCAAATAAACTGTGCGCTTGCGTCTTCTTAACGACGGGAATCCTCTAACCTCTCTTAACACGTTGCTTAATGTTTGCGTGTATACGGCCGCGCTGACACTGCATACAGAACTACTTCACTTAAACATGTTCAGTTTTATGGAGCAGTTACACGAGCTACGAACTTGTTCAGATCGCAGTCTCTTCACGTTCAAAGTAAACTGGTTTCGTATGTCGTTTCGAACGACATATATTCTATGCTTCTCTCCTATTGGCTGCTTGGAGTAACGATCTGTGTAACAAATATAGCTGCTTTATGGTCCGACATTTTGCACTCTTTAAATTAAATTGACTTTTAGACGTAAAATAATTTCATCCACTTTACACACTTTAGGATTCCAGTTACATGCAATACGATAATTAATAAGCCACGAAATGTGACAATATTTAAGTATGGTACACTTTAGGTTCCAAGTTTGTTGATGTCAGAAAATTCATTGAGTTTATTCAGTCGCGTAACCTCGCAAGCATGTCTAAGCTTTAAACACGATCAAACATGGCTGCCGAATATATTTAACTGAACAGGTTTGATCTCTAGTGTGACCGCGGCTTACGTTAGATTGTGAGGTCGATTGGAACCTACATAGTTTGATAAAAAAAAATGTATTTACTTTATAAATTACAAATATTTCGATTTCAATTTATTCAGGATTGTTGTGATTAAATAGGAAAATACATTAAACTACAGTCAGTAGTTTGCTGCCAAACACGCAAGTAAGGCAACGATTGTTAAAATTAAATTATATGACTTATAGGCGAGTGTTTTTTTTCTAAGGCGATACTTTTGATCTTACTTTATCCCGAATGGTTTATATTTATTCTTTTTACCGTATCCTTACAATGTATCTTGTAATATTTTGCTATCTGATACTAGGTTAACTGTTTGATAACTAGTAATTTTATTATTTTTTTGGTAGTTTTCCTTCAGGTCTATGTCGATCATAAGAGGAACATAACCGTATGATTTACCCTTCCAGGCATCACAGAGCCTTTTATTAACACTTTGCACCAAATATTATCTCTTAATGCGGATCGCATGTTTTATCTTTAAGCAATGAAATGTATTGTAAGAAACCTACGTTAAGCTCAAATTAGCATACCTGTTGCATTAGTAAAATGCATCATAAACAGATTGCATTTTAACTTATTTGCTTTTATCTAAAAATTACGCTGAAATTTCCAATTAATAACGATATTAAGGAAAAAAATAGACTTATGTGTATAATATTTATTAATCATAAAACAAAAATTCGTCTTGTTCGCATGAAACATTATCGGATTAGTTAAAAACAATTAGATGCCTTTGGCGTGATTAGCGTGCATTGTATGCGTTATATCATAAAATACACGTAGAGATTATTTTTTAATTTAGAATTTATCTCAGATATTGCTTCGTCGAACACAAAATTATCACGTATTGTTTTTACTGTAAAGGCGTGTATCCTGTGACCTGTAAGGTTATACAATTCATTAGTACAATTATCTCTCACTTAAACAAAACTTTTCACTTACAACTCTATCATTATGTCTAACGTTACTGCATTTAGCATCATAACTAATTTATAGATGTCGTCAGACGTAGGATGCCATGTTTCCATTGTCAGATATTGTTAACTGCAGGTTGGCTAAGATGCAGGAGAACGGAGACGTAGCGAGACTGCGGAAGAAATGGTTCAGGACAGAGTCCCCTGTACCACAAGATGCTGAGAGTATCACCATGAAGCACATCATGCCCTGTATTGTGAGTCTGGCACTGGGCATAGTGGCGTCAGCAGTTTGTCTACTGGTGGAGTGGCGCCTCGCTGGTGGGAAGGTCTGTGGTCGACCAACAACTGTGGGTCCGAGACTCCAACAAGAGGAACCTCTCTCCAAGAATTCTGGCCAGACCATACCAAGCCTGCTTCATTCTACCTAGGTGGAATCACGCCGAGCAAAACTAGAGGATCGGATTCATTTATCCATAGTTCACTTCTTTATTACTTCCTGTATTAATTGTGAGGGCCTGTTAGTTATCAGTGAAGATGATATAATTTGATGATCACTTCAGTACATGCAGTACACATACAGCACTGATTGGATATTTCACTGGTGAAGTGAATGTGAGACACGTCATTTATTAAACTGTTAACATCCAATGAAATATTTCCAAATTCATAAATGTAAAGTTTTCAACGTTATTTCAGGGTAACTTATATATTTATGAGATGTTCACTTGTGCAGATTAGATATTTAGCAATTAAATGTTTAATACTTACTGCAATTAGCTTTTGAATAGATTCTATCTGCAGACAATCTATGCATTATTGATTGTGTGTTATATATAATGTTCTTAATCTAAAGGAATTATTAAAAATACCTTTATAATATTTACTTGCTTCACTTTTATGAATTTATGTACACCTAATACTATTCCTCTCCAGAAATTCTATGCATGAATTTTGTCATTTAAATCAAACAAAGGATAAAAATTATGTTGGTATAACAACGGTAAATTCTCATTCCCAGGTGTAAAAAACGAGATACCTTAACAAAACCTCTGCAGCTTCTTAATAATATTTAGTAGACTGCATTATGTACAGCCCATAACGAGTTACGAGGATGCAATAGTAATAGTTTATCATCGCCAGTGTAATTACTCTGACCAAGCGTGTTTCCCGAATAATGCGAATATAGTGGTCTATCACCCATCTTCAAGAACAGCTAGAAAGGTGACACTGCCTCATGTTTCTCAGAAACCGGTCAAAAAGCTTCGAATGTTAAGCACTAACGCACACTGCGGTTCGTTGTTGAAGGCTTTCACCAAAACCTTCACCGTTCTGTAAGGAAACCCCTATGTTCTGCATGCCAACGAAGATCTTAAGATCTTCATAAGACTGCCATGTTGCACGGCTGCGGAAACATACCCTGTGCTGTTCCTGTTTCGAGAACGTTTTAAGCCTCGTTATCACCATTATTGTAAGTCGCGGCAGGTATTTTAACTACAGTAACTCCCGCAATCATCTCGCCGTATTAAGAGTGCGTAGTAGACAAATACACGCTAAAAACGTCAATTGATTTCCATGCTTTTTTCGAAGCGAATATGCGTAAAATACTTAATGACAATCCTAGATAATGGTATTTGCAAACTTTATGAGTAAATATTTATCCAGAATTACTAATTCGTTCCGCGTGATATCTTGCACCGCAGTTAAATGCACTAGGTTCCGGCGTCAGAGATTGTGCCTCAGAAGTTCGTAACACTGGAAACAATTTTGTTTAAAACATTGGCTAAAACTATTGTCTAGGATTGCTATTGTTTAATTTTCGCAAATTGGCTTCAAGAAACCTACACTTATATATTTATGCTTTTAGCGTTGAATAATGTACCACGCACTCTTAACAACTTGGTAGTCAAACTCCCGCTGTCGTGACAATCGGTGTTAGTATTTTTTTATGTTATTAATTTTTTCTAATTGATATCAGGTACAAATTGTTTTATACCTTTTCATTAACATCGATTCGCAAAATCCCGGTTCTGATTCTTAATGAGAGCAGAATTCGTAAATACGAAACCCAACGTAAGTATAAAATGCGTATTTTATATTTAATGTTAACTATTCATATGTGTTAACAAATGCAATCACGACTATTACACACTAACGCGATAGCTGCTATCATGGTAGTTCATACGCAATCGCGTTCAATATGAGAGCAGGTGTACTATGAGTGACGGTAGGTACCATCCAACGGTGTATTTAAGTTAGAAACACTGATTTAAAGTATGAAAATTCCATAAATTTTGTTACTAATTGAGTAACAGCCTTCATAACAATGATTTCAATATCGCCAGTTTACTTCATCTTCTTACTCAAATTACACGAAAGCGTTTCATATTGTATTAACTTTCATAATATGCACATGAATATACTTGGCGCAACCTTCTATAGTAGGCTATCTAATATTGTAAAATCTGTGTTCGTAGAAACCACTTTTACTATTGTGCCATTAGTGTGGCACATGGTGACGTTAATGTTCAATTTGCCTTCAGGAATATTTTTTACTGTTTTAAGAATTAATGTTGTGGAATCTCATAAGTGAACCTACTATGTTAGTCACGGGGTTGTGGCTTACCATTATATGCTGAATGAATTTTCTGAAACTTTTGGAACTTAAGGTAATGTTAAAAGCATGGTAATGAATTATGTTAAAGAAGGCCGATAAATTAGTTAAGTTATATTTATGAAGTTGCATTTAAAAGCTGTTTAGTTTTTTAATATACATATGTACATACAGTTTGGACTTAATATATAAATAATGCTACATTTGAGTGAATTACACATATTTCTTCAAATTTGGACTGTTTCCAATGTTTGTGTGGACTTAAAGTATACGACAGGTGTGGTACTAAATTTTACGTGTCTAATAAATGTTTTTGGTTTGTCGACACTATATCGAAGTGCAGGAATTTGTGAACATACTTTTAATGTTGACAATGTGTAGTAATCATGGTTTTAATAAATATATGCGTTAATTAAATTTCTCTTGGCTATTACTAACATTAGAAATAATTTTAGACTATCAGCACGTAAATTAAAATTTGTTTTAGATTGTTGCCATTATTTTGTTCACGAGTACTGTACGGTTATTCGATCTACCGATTGGCAAAATTGTTTGGAATCGCCTCGACTTATTTACATAGGCGACCATTTTCGCATTCTTCTTCACATATCAACCATATAGTAACAAGACATCTTTTGTTGTTTTGCGTACGTTGGCTCCACTTAATGTGTGGTAATTGTTGTGCTATCACCTCCTTGTGCGCTTATCCCTCCCGAATGTGAACATTATTTCTGTTGTTGCTCGGCTCCTGTGATGTGATGTGAGAGGCTGTTAACATGTTTGACGGATAAGTCTCGCCAGCTCAGGTGTCATCTTGACCCGGGTGTTTGTCTTTACCATATGCAGGGAAACCATCCATTCTGTTACTTGCATGCACGGGAATGTAAAGTTGTTATTAGGAACTTGTTAAAATATTTGTCTTTTGGACCCAAGAATACCACCTCAAAAAATATATCAGCGTTCGAAAAAAATTGTGTTAAAATAAAATACATTGTCAAAGTTATACTTGTTGTTGATGTGACGCATAAAAATGGTACATATTTTAATTAATAAGTATTTTTGGTGCACCCAATTATAGTTACAGTAAGTAAAAAATGTAAACATTTTATTATGTAACATATACAATCTTATTTTAAAATACTCGTGGTGATGATTGTTGTTTGTTGTTCTAGTAAAAAAAGGAGTTTTGCACCAATGTTTTATGCATTAAATTCTGATAGCATTTGAAAATTTTTATTACTAAACATTTAATTTCCCACTGTTACTTATCTGGATGGAGAATTAACTCCTGTCTTAATTAAAAAACAGGCCTCATAAATAAATAAGTATATTGCCTATATGAAATGTAAATTAAGTTATATGTTACCTTCTCACCACTGAGACTGGGTGAGGTGACTTTAAAGGCTCGGCTTTTAGTTTTAACTTTTGAAAGGGCTGTACTTGTAGTTGAACCCGGTCCACGTCTTCCTACTGCTGTAGGTTTGACCATTTTTTTTATTCAAGTTTAAAGGCTTTAATCTGGAGGATGGATCGAACCTGGACAGCCAGAGGTGGCACACTATAGCAATGACAAATGATAATCTTAAGTAAATCTAACGTCCTAAATGAAAGTAAATATTGTCAAATAACGTTGAGAATCTAAATATTTTAACTGAAAACACTATGCTGCACAGTAGACTATTTCATTACACAGAAGATTAAGGATTATCAGCGTTTCTTATTGTGAATTACAAGCTGAATATGGTCACGTTTTTATCCATTAATAGGTTATCGAGTGTTGTATAGTTTATGTACAGTACAACGTATATAAATATTGCAACTCTACTCGTCAATCTGCAATTTTATCCTTCTAAAGATCACGAGACAGAAAGTTCTGTAATCGTATTTCATAAAAGCGTGAAATAAATATGACGTGACTGTCAAACTTATTATTTTAATTTATTGCTGTAAAATTAAGATTATGATATCATATGTAGAAACAGTTTCAAGCTTTAAGCTCAGAACACAAGTATGTAAGGCAAAGGCATACGCAGGTTTTGGTTTAGCGAGTCTGTATACATATCCAAGCCAAAAACGAAGGTGATAAAGGGAATTTTTGATTTTTAATTTCTAGATGAGTTCTTTAAGTAGTTTCTGAACCAAACATTTAATATATTACTGTAAGACTTTGGAATAATATAATATTTGTAATAAGATAATGTATGATTTGTAAACAAAAAATTTTGTATTTATTAAAAAATATGGTATAGCTACCTTTCAAGTCTTCTGTTCCTACATAATTTTATACTAATTATTGTTGGCTCTTGAAACACACACATAAGTTTAAATTAACAACAAACGGAACTAAACCAATATTTTGAAATCTTGAAAATAGAAAGTGTTGTTCGGCATTAGTTTGACCTTACAGAAACCATTAATGTATTATCTATTTTACGAAACAAGCGCAATTAGTGACGAGGCCTTGCACCTTTCGTCCTCACGTCAACAATGTAAGATGACTGTGAGATTAAAAATCTAGTAAGTAGTATCACGTAATGTAATACATTTCGATTCTCCGAGATCCCGGACAACATACGTCAACATCAAGGAGCATTCTTACCTGAAACTACAACCAATTCCTTTATTTCGTCACAAATTTAACGAAAATAAAATTTATGAATCACTTAATGCTTCATCGCCTGATTGTTTTGCGATTTTAGGCCAATATACGCATTCAAATTACTCGTTGTACTTCTCAGTATAGCTTTTGGTGGATGAAAGAGGTTTGTGATTCAGTTATATGCTTTTCGTTCCCGACAGAAAATATTCCATTGCGAGAATTGTCTTTTGATGTCAGTAAGAAACTTTTAAAGTGGTGTATCTGACGTGAGTAATTCTTATTTCAGAATATTGGTGAACTTATCATTAATCATCGCAATTACAGGATTCATCACTGTAAATGCTCCAACCTGAAGATTGGTCAGCCACTTTATATTCACTGTATATGACCACAGTCTAAGAGGTTATCTTGTCTGGAGTGATTGTGTTTTTTAGGCCTAGAGTCTTAACAGTGTAACGTAAAATACAGCTCTAATCACATAACCAAAATTGTTCTGTAATTGTCTTTCGAATGTAATCGTTTGGGTATCTTCGCAGTACTTATTTCATGCCAAAGTTTTTAGCCAAAGCGCTATAGTTTATTTCATATGGACACAATATCTTACGAAAACATGACATAATTTCTATGTGTTGACAAGTTTTCGGGTCTTTTCACCATATTTACTGCGGTAGATTATCGGTTTCTGCAAAAGAATCGACCTCCTCGAAGAAATTTTGTGGAAACATCTTAAAGTGTCTGAACATTTGAATCAGTATATTGATGGCTTGATCTTATTGCGGCCATTCTAGAATTTTTTGTTGTAATTATATTTAGGTTTCTCCTGTTACACGTTCAATTTTTCCTGCACGAGATTATCTTGTAGGTGTACTGGTAAATCACGGCTTTTTTCTGGATTCTGATGGTTCACTTCCAAAGCATTGACTAGTTTGACAGTGTAAAGTGCAGGCGGTGTTTTAATTCGTTTTACCCAGTAAGCAGCTTTGCATGACATTCGAAAATATTTTGGCTAAATAATCTAGTACTGATAGATGTATCAGCCAGTCTTAACCCAGTTTAAGGTCTACCTATAGTTTGTATGCTTCTATACAAGTAATTACTTCTGAGAAACTGACATGACAGTAATGACCCTACTGTAGAGATAATTATCTTGCTGAAAAACTTCTACACATTGTCTTAGGACATATTTTCTCCTTTCAGGACGGAAACATACTTTTACTTCACATACCTTTTGAGGTAGTACACGGTATGAAAGTCCTTCGTTTTGTGTTAATGTCTAACTGACTTGACTGTCCTGTCATATCTTGTGTAGTATGGGTGGATAGTAGCAAGCGAGCTGCAGTTTCCTCTTGTGACGTCACAGCGGGTGTTGTATTGAGGTCGAGCGTTAAGATAGATTTTTTAAATTAGAAGTAAGTTTTATAACTTACGTATAAAATAGAGTTACGTTTTAAAACCTGTACATCGAAGCACTAACATTAAGATTAAATTGCAGTTTTTTAAAAAGGCATTTTCCACATTCTTTATACCAGAGGTTAGTTTAAAATCTTTAGCATGATTCATTTCCTCAATGTGAGCTGGCTTAGCCAGAAAATCAATAAAATTGCGGGACTGTAAAATGCAAACAATTGAACTGACATTATTTCACGCCGGCGAGTTTTCCCTGTCAGCGCAAATATTTATCAAGGCAGCGTCTTGGCAAGTATTGATTGCCGAGAGTAAGATATTTTTAAAAAAATATGTCTGGGTAGCGTACGATTACTAATTCTCGCTTACATCAGAGCAAGTCTTACAGTAGACCAAGTATGGTTGCCATGAAAAAAATACTAATAATGTTAGCGTCCACGGCAGTGTTCATACTGACTGTAAACTCATCGCGTGACAAGTGTACATTTAAGTATATTATCACATTTCTCCGACAATGCTTCGATCTTAATGATGTAGTTTTGGTTTATCAAGAGGACCCCATCATTAAGTCATGTTTGTTTGTCAATTTACCTGTGAAATGTGTGTGTGTTATAATGTTATTGCGTATTGCCTTATATGCTAGACAAAGAATGATATACGAGGCTGATATGTTACCGAAATTGGATTAACGAACCTGTGCAATTTAATCAGAACACTCACAAGTGGTCTTGCTGAATTATTACTGTCACAACTACATTACAGATGTCAGACTTGTTTGTACAGAGGACTGTAAAAGCGAAAGGGCAAAGTTGTTTACTTACTGCTTACTCTCCTTCTCTGAGGCAGCCTATATTTCATAAGTTACAACAGTTCAATCTGTTTTGAAGTCTGATTGAACTGATGAATTATGATAAATATTTAATTTTGAGTACACTTCGACGGGACTGAATTAAGAATGGAGGGAGAAATCTAATACATTTTCCAAAGTCGGTTATAATGTTTTTATTGTTAACTTACTCTAAACATTCGTATGACTGAAATGAATGCAAGGAAGCTGTTTGCAATATTAAATCGTTTACTTTGTTGTATACGAGGCAAGAATCATTTGGAGGTTAGTAAAATAGGTCAATTTTATTATTAGCCTACTTTCCTCTAGGAAAGATAGGCTTATGAGATCGCGCGTCTGTCTGTCTGTCTGTATGTCTGTAAGTCTGTATGTATGTATGGATGTCTGTATGTCCCCCCCTAATAACTTTTTATACAGTTAACGGTAAATAATGAAATTATTACAGAATATTATGCCATGACTGGTGAATACGACGCAATTTTTTTTATC
>PNEQ01109090.1:0-41596 GCA_003012365.1 Medauroidea extradentata
CTCTCTCTCTCTCTCTCTCTCTCTCTATATATATATATATATATATATATATATATATATATATATATATATATATATATATATATATATATAAATGTGTGTGTATATAAACTTCAGACGACACGGGCAGGATACTACGCGACGTAACAGGTAGGAAATCACGTCTTTGAATTTTTCTGGCAATGGGACAGAATGACAAGCTTTATTATTGTGGACATAAGTAATTGCAAAATTATGTCGCGCCAGAAATCTTAGAAACATTCACATTTACTTCACCTGAAGACGGGAGCAGTTGTCAGCTCCCGAAACCTCGTGAAAACTAAGTCTTTGGACATCTACTGTGTTTGCTTGTGTCTTCATCGTTGTGTCGTCTAGTTTGTTGTCTGTAACGTCATCGTTGTTATCCTGTCTTGTGTCCAACATTGTATTCGTTCCAGTATTGTCAGTGCTGTCTTATTTGTGATGTCCTGAGTTTTTTACACCTTAGTTTGTTTTGTATTTCGACTTTTATTTTTGATTGTTTATCATTATTTTCCCCTTTATAGGTTGTTGGCTAATGCCTTATGTTCTGTTGTTTCGGCTTATGGATGTGTTGACTACAGCCAACTCGGGATGTTTCCTCTTTTTCGTATTTCGTTCTCTGTTTTTCTTACTGTCTTTCTAAGATTTCTGGGACGACATAATATTGCAATGGCGTATGTCCACAATAATACAGTTTGTCAGGTAGGAAATCCTCTACAACGTTGCACTGGACGGACAAGACGCCTGTCGTCTTCGACCACGCAGACCCGCATATCACTTTTGTTTTGCGGGTTCTATACAGTTGCAGGGGTAACATGCAAGAGTTTCAGGACCTAGCGTGTGAGCCGATGTGTAGCGCTGTAAGAAAAGAATTTTTTCACGTATAATTATTAAAAATGTCGGTAATGTTTTTATCTACGAAAATAATGCACACTTCAAACAGCGTCCCTATGGTTTTCATTTTTACCACGTTCCTGAAAAGGGCTGAAATGGACTTTTCCTCGTTGCTGTAGGTGAGGAAGTATCAACCGTAATCCCCAAACAAATTCATAGGAATCTGCATTGGCACGTATTCCAATCTTTCCACGAATAAAATTACAGGGTGTTCGCTTGAAGTCCAATTGAAAAAACTGTTTCTACGAGAACACTGTATGCTAGTTTAATCCTTCACGCCTAGAGTCGATGAGGTGTTTGACGGAAGTGTTATGTCCAACTTACTGATTTTCCCGTTTCCAAGCCTCAAACGTAGAAGAAAAACTAGCGCCCACTATCTCTTAAAGGTCACCGCCTATCACACACTTAAAATGCTTAGCAGTGTGTTCGTAAATATGTTTTTTTTTTAACGAAACTATTACACGTGTGCCCATTGTGTTAATGTACGAAAAGAAAACATGCTTCAAACGATGGCGGGAAGGTAGTTTCAAAACAACACGTTAACTAGAAAAATCATTGTTATATTTGATAAACTATCCACGGAATTCGTGTAAAACTACTCTTGAAACATGCAATGGACTTTGTTTAAAACTTTCCACCAGTAAAAAGATTAGGTCAACACTCAAAGTGTCAGTCAGGCGAGTGATCTACTATACCACTGCACGCGGTTCCAGTGTCTTGCGGTAGAGGCGATACCGCACCAGATGAGCCTGTCAACATCGCCCTTGGTGCCGTGCCTCACTCACACTAACACACGGCCAATAGGCGGGCGCCTTTTGGCTGGGACTGGCATATTGAGGAAGCCAGGCGTACGCTCCAGTTTTTAGTCCCATGCGAGTTGAAAGCCGAGTGTTTTTTTTTTTTCAGAACATGGAAATTGTTTTGCAGTTCGGTTTCTCAGCATTTTGCGTTAAAAGCGAAAAATAGTTTCTCCATGTCCTGAAAAACCCCACGGCTTCCAACTACCGTGCGACTTAGTACTGAAGCATAAGTCCCCAGGTGTAGCAGAAGTCACCCGTGAAAATACTACAACAAGGGGAGATTCCAGCCTTTTAGCAACAACAGAATATTGCAGAATATTGCTCTTCTGAGTGCGCGTCGTGAACTGAGCATTCTTCCAGAGTTAGAAACACACTCTGAAAGAAAAGTATTGTTGTAGATTTCAGAGCTCTGGCTGCAGCAAGGATAGGGTTTTACATGTTGATTTGTATCCGGTTTGACTAAGTAACGTATTGTGATTTCTCATCCGGACAAAAAAAACATTTTCTGCACCGAGTATTACTAAATGAATAAAATTGTAAAAAAAAATATATATATATAATTGTGTTCTGAGTGCGTAAAAAAATATTTTTCGCTCACAGTCTTCAGTATATTGAAAAAAAAAATGCCTAAAAATCATTTATCAATGTGCTCTGCACCGAGATAAACGTAAAAGTCTCTGTGACATATATGTAGCTTTAATAAGTACTGAGCCATATTGCATATAATTCAACATGTTAAACCCTATGCTTGGTCCCACCGTGTCTCTGAGTTAGGCAGCTGCCTTAAGATAGTAACAACAGTTAATTCAGGTTTTCAGTGCTCTCTGGACTGTTCCTACAATTTTTTTTATGTATAAGTGATAGTATGTTCTGCGAAATAAATATGACCTCTATTACATCAGGACAGATGTTGTAGACACAATATAGACAGTACCGACAACCTAACACGGCTGTTTTCCTAAGGTAACACAAGCATGGTAAATATAACACTATTATCCTTTCAGTGTAAGTGTTTACGGAGTGAATCTCTACACTATTATAAACATTTTCAGAAATGTGTATGTCAAATGTTGTTCGTGTAAGAGGTCACGAAATTACAGGCAGTACGAAGACGATTCATATTACTTGACTACGCTGATAAGTTGCGTTTCCTGCATTTGCACACGTAATTCTGGAGCGAGATTAGTTATTTCACCCATACAGATTTTTATTTGTTGCTTGAGTTAAAAATAAAGCATCAAAGAAGTTACGCATGTCTTCGTAAATTTAGTAATGCTTCATGAAATCCTTTTGCCAATAAAATCTTAGGTAAGGAAATTACTGCTTACATTACAGGTAAGCACTCTGTGATTTGTTTTCGGCGTTTGAATATGTTAATAAATATTGGACACGTCGGTTGATAAACAATGTTCTATGTTTATATAATTGTGGGAAATGACTTATTGGGTGTGTACGTCGTGATAGAATTGTGAACACGTTTAAAGATTCAGTTCCAGTAGACCTTAGGGATATCTCTTGTAGATATTGAATCAGGCCTTACATGCACGAATATTAACGTGATATCGCTTCATAGATCGCTGGTGTGGTTACAAAACACACCCAATATTTCCGTAATATGTAAGAATTCCATAGCTGTTTGACTACGTCGCTGTGCAACGTCCTGAAAAAAGAATTTTGGAAAAGGAGGTGAGGGTGGGGAATGAAACATCGATTTCAGTTATCTAGTGACATACTTTCAGACCAATCATCTTCGGTCTTTTGGCATGACGTGTCTTCGTGGCTACAAACGTAACATTTCCATAGTCACATTTTTTTTGTTTCCTAGGTTATCGCCCTTTGTCGTCTTTCTCGACTCTTTGGTGGCGACCACCTCCTGCAGAATTTCCCTCGCTTGAAGTTTTACGGTAGTTCGTAAACGTCATACACAATCTCGCTAAGTGGCGCAAATTTTCTCCGTTATATTCCCCTGTCCTGCACCACTTCCAGGATTATCTCTTGTTTTCTGGCAGATGTTACATCCAATTTGTGGAGAGCCTGTTTTCAAGTGGCTGTGAACCCGTACTCTCTTCTTGAAGATTACCGGTTAAATTCCCCTTGACTGCGCCAAATGTACATATTCTACATTTATTCACGATTATTAAATTACCTTAACCCTCAGACTGATATCAATATTTATAATTTAAAATCTACAAAAGTAATTGTAAGTAAGATATGACAAAATTGCGTTTAGTAATTTTTTTACAATTACTACGTTTAAAAACGGCACAGTGCAATATTTTTTCTTCGTAGTCATATTTAATCTACCAATATTTTTCATTGTTAGATAATAGCAATCTTTGTTATTTTCTAGCCCCTAGTGAAGCATAAAAAAATCTCTTTTCCTTTGCTCCAAGCGTTATTCATACAAATAAAGTAAGTTGTTAGTTTACAGTGTAGAAATATGTTGCAGATTTATATTTTCAGATCTGTTTCACAACGTTGTTTGGATGTTCTTATCATTCAAATTAAAACGCGCGCTACTCACCAAGTTACTAAAGACACGTTCTTCTATAAAATACTTACAAAAAGGAAATATAATATTTTCTTACAGCAGTACACAGTTTATAAAATATGAAAATTATCTACATTGTGTGATCGTACATGGGAAAATGTTATTCATACAGACCTTTAGAAGCGTGCTGCAAAATGTAAAACTCACGTTTGGTAGTTGTGACATCTAGACGCCAGTGACAGTACAGAAGAAACCCTCCCCTGTAATAAGTCTGTTAGATGCTATTAACTCGCTGTTATTTTATAAACAATCGCAGCTTGTAAGATGAGCCAATATCAACTCTTCACAGAGTCTCCGCTGATTCAGTGTAATAATGTAACAGTAAGTACTTCTCAGACAAACCATTCACCCTGAAGTCTTACATGTAACATACAACAAGAAGGAACACGTAAACAAACTGGAAATAGAGGAGGAAATCACAGTAAGGAAATATTGGTGTAAACCATGAAAGGGAATGAACATTAAAGAAAACTATACAGGTACAAAGAAAAATTCCCAAAAACAACCAGAGAGAAAAGCCTAATATTTCGTGGAGTCATCTCCAGAATGGGTCCTACCAGACTGGCCAGCCAGATAATGACATATTTGTAAAGAAGGAGAATCACATATAACAATGGTTGACTCGCGTCTGCAAATATCTGCAACAACTGAGAAGAGGAAGAACGTAAGAGACTTTAATGACCGACAGAAGTACGGTTAAGCAAATTAAGATCCAGGACAAACCACCACGGAAGACGACAGGTGTTCTCTGAACAGTGGAGAGGATAAGGGTACCCCAGCCAGAGCACGGATGACTATTGGACGAACATCAAGACTCACTCAAAACGCAACAGATGAATGCCGCGGTTCTTAGTCCACACGAACATAAAATAAGTCCTGTTAAGACCGAAAATTCTTAGAGTTGCATCATCCGAGGCGAAAAAATTACGTGTATGTAAATTAGAAAATTATATGAAAGTTACCTATACCCTACTCAGAAAAAGGCTTTATTTTTTTACTAGTACACATGGGAATACTTATAATAGTCTAAAAACGCGAAATTCTAGCGTACCGCAAAAATACAAACATATTTAAAATGCAGGTTGGCAGCTTAAGGATTCATATTTTCGAGAAACGGTGTGTATTTGTTTTATATTTTAGTACTACATGTGCACAATTGCAGCTTATAAAACGTCAATGACCGTGTGTTTACTATGAGACATTTTCCTTTACGACTGAGCCAATTACAATTAGATTTAAGCTGCAGTAAACGTTTATTAGGCGCATCTACAGACCTACGATACGTTGTGGTTTAAATCATCCATACAGAACAGCGGATATATAATCTAACCATTAGTTACGTAAACTTTTCACTAAAATTTAAGTCCTTGGCTATCAGGTCTCTGTCAACAGGCCGGTGTATAGGATGGGCAATGAATGGTATTGTAGGCCTTGTTACGGAATTTTGCAGTGATTTCGAAAATATTTTTTTTATTGCTACCTAATACTCATATCAAAATTTCGCTGCACAATTTTGACACTTATATGTTATAATTTGTAGCTGAATTTTTTGTAGAATTATATCGAACGGTTTTTTAGATTTCATTACCCAAAGTACCACGTTTTTCGTAGTGAAAATAAGCAAAAATGAAGGAAATAATTTTTTGCTGGCGAATGGTACATTATTTTAAAAAAAACGCGTGCACAGTATTGTGCATCGTGTGATTGCACATAGGCTCAATTTTTTTTCAAAACTTTTGGTTAAAGAATATTTGAGTTATTGGCACCAGTCTGAAAAAAAAAAAACTCGGGAACAAGCCCTTAACTGCTAATTATGAAATAAAAGGAGTGGAAACTTAACTGTAAACAACGTGTAAAATTGCGTTTGGCGCGAGGTAAAATTTAAGAAAGTAATTCGAATTGTTTGCTTTAGCTTTGAGCTTTATTACACTGAAACGCGAAATTTGAGTATTACGAGCTATATATAATTTTTATTTCTACTCAATAATAGATCATATACGTGACATGGAAATGTCTGTTTGATAAATATTCCAGTCCATCAGTCAAACACAATTCAAACGAAGCAGCTGCTATCAGCTGTGTACACAGTATGGCAATCCAACACTGTTAGCAAAATACACATTAGCAGAACGAAAACAAACTCTCTTGTAACTAGAATAATTTGCATGAGAAAGGAGGTAGGCAGCCAACTCTAATTAAGCAAACAGTTGTGACATTTATGGTGATTTAAATCAGCCCGAACTTGGGGAGCAGGTAACATGACATAACCGCAGCTACCATTATAACAATATGTTGCTGCAGTTCAAATTCAACTTCTCCTTAAATATGCTGAAAATGTGATAAAAATAATGTAAAGAATACAATATTTTACTATTTTAATTCGTGAACAGTAAGACAACAAATTTACCAAATTTAAAATCAGTTTTTCGTACCATGTCCCTTAGTGTTCTATTGAAGTGTTTCAAATCCTCGACTAGTTTTTCCATTAAAACACTATATCATCATCAAAAAATTAATTTTTTGTAGACTGTTGCATTAATAGCTTAAAATGTTTACACCTTCAAATTTATGCTGGAGTTCTGCTACAGCTATGTTTCGATGACAATTTTTTTGTACTCCTGGAAATAAATACGGTAAATGTACAGTTTCACTGTTCACATATATGTCACTGGTGACGTACCTGTGCCCTGCAGTAAGCTACTGATTTTGTATTTAAAATCTGTGTTGTATAGTGTTAAAATAAACGCAATAGTTTAAATATATTGAATGTATTAATGTTCTTTGAATGAAATACACTCAACCCCGCACTGCTACGAGCTATGAAATGTGCCTCACAGTTCGAGTGAGATGCGTAGTGATTACCGTTGAAGCACATAAAGTCACAAAATCTTGCCCGGGATATCATTTATTATAGTAAACATGTTGGCTAACTAATTGTAGTTCTACTGTAGGAATACAGAGTTACAGAACAACCAATTATTTCTGCTCTAAATAAAATATGTTTTCTAAAATTTGATTAAATAAAAGTTTTCCACTTTTTTAAATTGTATTTGTGCAAGATATATATAACTGTATTTTCGATATGTTAAATATTTCAAACGTGAATCACAACAAAGTAGCTTTGTCGCGAAGTATATTTTTATTTTTAATCGGTCAACACGAAAAAAAAAAACCGTTTGTGGTTACTATTAAAATTCATTAATATTTTTCATTATGGTGGAAATAGAAGTAGTTAATTTAATGTAATTGTAGTGTTGGACAAAGTTGTTAATCCTGCTACAAAAAAAAGTGCTCTCAAAGAAGATAACTAGAAAAAATGTAGTAAAAAAATAAATGTTTTAAATGTTTAATTTGTTCTAAAGTAATATTTCTTTCCTACAAACGTAAAAATCGTCAACACTTGTTTTCTGAATTGCAAAGGAAACTTTTTACTCTATAATGTGTTTAAATCAGTGGTAGTTCGTGGTGTCCTGAATAAAGGGTATACCCACGTGATTGAGATTTATCACAAGTTCTGTTCCCAGCGAGAACTTCATTTCCGTCCAGCTGTTTATTTATTTGCCTTATGTGTAATAAACTTCTTATGTGCCTATACAGCTACGATTTAAGATTGGTTGAGGCCAGTATTGCGTAGCAAAATATACGTAGTTTGTTATTTGAGCTGATAAAATGTGTTATTTGTAAATATAAGATTTATATAAATAGTTTTCACTGCTTCATATGACCTTAAAATAAATGTGCAGACAAACAGTTTTTCACCTCTTCAGGGGTTTCCCTGTATTTTCCACTGGATAAACTACCATGTTTAAGAAACATACTGTTGTCTTAGTTGATGATCCTGGTAAACAACAAAGCTGGCTACATGATGCATGTTTGAAGTTAATACTTATCATTCTGTACCCGTTCAAGTAACAGTAAAAATAATATCGTAATAAATTGATCCGAAGTAATTAAAAATTGCATACACAACGGACATACACGTAAATATGCACCAATAAGCAGTTTCAACGCTCTTAAATCATTCATATACTAAATTATTTACGAGTCAGTTTTATGCTGTAGGAAAATGTTGCTGTCTTCAGTTATTCCCTGCGGGAATGTAAAGTGCCAAAGCAAGCTCAAATTAAAGATTCGCGTTGTTTTTATTATTATTATGGATCCCTATTTTTCGCGAAAAGAATTTTGCCTCACTTTGTTTCGGTGCCTCGTGTGTACAATTGCAGCTCTGGTACTTGGTCAGTGATTGGATATTTTAACTGTCACCAGCCTTGGTATTCTACCGGCAAATCACAGACGTGTGGTGTTGCAGGAACGTTATTGCAATTGGCTCAGTCAAATGAGATGCGGCTCTTCACATAGACACGCTGCCAATAACCATGAAGCAAAGCTGCAGATGTGCACGCAAGGCAATGAAACAAACTGGGGCAAAATTCTTTACGCGAAAAACAGGGGTCTCTAATTATAATAGGCTGTAATAATTGACGGGTTAACTGACCTGTAGGCTAGGCGCCAATATTGTCTGTGTACTCAAGCAGACAGCAGCTGTTCATTGGCTGAGCTCTTGACACAGTAATACCACGTGATTGGTCCTACATTCACTAGCTTCTTTATTATTGGACCAGCGCCCTCCAGGACTGCCAAGTAAGGCATGAGCAACTAACAAATGTGATACGAATTAATAGTTGTTTGAGTCCCAGCACGTATGCAGAACTTAACGCCAAATTCTCAGTCTCAATTTCAGTTTTGTTCTCGACAATTTTCAAGCGTTTCACAATTTCAGCTGCGTAATATGTCGACGACTCACTGCAAAATAAGGCGAAGTAAAAAAAAGAAAGAACGTGAACCACGATTCGTAATGACATTTTTTATTTGTGTCCAATAACTAGATTCCCAGAGACTTGGGGCGGTTTTTTTTTTTTTTTTTTTTCGCGAAGGCTCGGAGGGTGATGGGGGAGAACAAATCACAAAGGGAAATTCTGAAATAGGGCGAGAGAGAAGATAAGGGATGGGGAAAGGTACAGCGGAAGGAAAAAAATTTAAATGTGGTACGGGGAGTGGAGATAAATGTGCAGCGGTGTAGATGAATTGACCAGTTCATAGGTCAGAGGTCGGCACCTGGCGGAAAAGTAAACGCAGAGCTAAGTGATGTCTCTTATTAAAGAGCTTTATCTACTGCATTAACTTTGTTGCAGCGTGTTAGGAGGAAGGTTTTTTTTTATATAAAGAAATCGTAGGCCTACTAAAGGTGCATTCGGAATATTTTCCTAAATAAAGGGGGCCGCGGTATCCTAGTCGAGGACGACCCCTCGTAGCTCAGTTGGTTGAGCGACTGACTTGTATACGAGGGGTTCTGGGTTCGATTCTCAGGTCTGGCTGGGTGTTAATTTGTGTTTGTCCAATTGGTCTAAAAAATTGTCACTATACAAATTGTCTCACGAAAAGTTACTGGGGTCACTCAAATTAAGTCACATTAAAGGGGGGAATGTTTGGTGCAGTGATGATGCGGAAGCTTCCGCCTTGCCACTGCACCAGACATTTTCATTTGTAAGATAAAAAAAAGTGGTCAGATCGCCCGGCTCCCACCAAGGCGATCCAGGTTCGATCCCAGGTGGGCTCAGCCCGGCTTTTTTTAATGTGGGAAATGTGGCGGAAATTGCCGTTGACCGGCGGGTTTTCTCGGGGATCTTCCGTTTTCCCCGCCTTTCTCATTCCATCACTTCTCCATTGTAGGGCTTAGGGCTTAATTTCGTGTCATCCATCTGGATATGCAGACGCCTACGACAGTGTCCAGTCAAAAATCTGCACACGGGATGCGATGCCGCCCTCGGGTACCCTCCCCGTACGCTATTTATTATTTATACAACAAAAAGCGCATTAAAATATGCTTCTTTATTTTTGGTTCAATGTATCATACCTAGACCCTCCCACGGTAAAAAAATGCCAACCAGAATCGTAAAACAAAAATAACGAATCACGCGTTGAACTTTTCTATGCACTACTGCAAATAAAATAGTGGCATCACCGCTTGCAGTATCAAAGAAAATAAGCCATCGACCCAAACATAGCACGTCGTTTTTACGGAGACACGGTTGTTGAAGCACGTGCCAGTTTATTCCTTATAGCTCCTATGTTTCCGTACCTCAAACTCGGCATATAGCGTCTGCTGTTTAGGGCTCTTATAGAGGTGGAATTAAGCCCATGATATTGGAAGGCATCCAAACGTTTTTAGTTAAAAATCTGACACTTTTCATGACCCTGACACTGCTCTTCGTTGACTTCCTTGGCTTGGAAATTTGTTTATTTCCTTGTATATCTCCTTTATATTAGCTTTTGACACTTTTGAAAAAAAAAGTGAATGTATTAAAGTTTTTACAAAAGGAATTTGGTAACAATAAAAACATTATTCTTATAAAATCTGTAATAAATCAGGACCCTGGTTTGGTCAAATTTCCAGTCTATCAATCCTGATTTTGCTTTCCTAGGGCCTTACGAAATCGCTGCTGGAAGTTGTTGGGATAGTTCTTTAGTAACGAGACGACCAATACGGTCCCAGTCCTCAGTTGTATATGGTTCTTATCCCGCTCCTGCACAATCCGCTGTCAACAAGATGTAGTGTTGGTAACGTTGGTACTTACTATATAACAATACAAGCATTCAAATATCTATTTATATGTTCTTATTTTTGTGAAAAGAAATTTTCCATTTTTTATGAATTGGTTGCCTGCATGGGGACATCCTTAAAATATATTAACTACGATATTATTTTTATTTTTAAAACCCACAACTCAAATAGTCAAAGCTTAAGGAATTCATAGATAATTTCTCTTAGTTGGCTTTCTTAAAGTCGAAAAGTAGATACAATCATAAGACTTTTCTATTTAAAACACACAGAAAATACACCATCAATATATGCTCCATTTCAGGATTTAAAAATTAATACACAAACAGAGCAAACGGGAAACCGTGGTCTTCTGTGATAACAATAAAAACCAGTGTTTTGTCAATATTCTGAGCGAAACTATCTTGTAATGTGTTCACAGCCCACCGCATTATCATGTTTTTCTAATGTATTCATTGTTAGCTCTGAAGAGAATAACCAGTTTCCGACCAAACATGGTTTATGGCTTATGACTAGAGATAATGGTTCATCGCGGGAAAACTTGACTTTTTGTTGGGTTTCAACGTAAGTGCAGCTTATGAAAAAATGACTCGCTGTCACTTGTTCGTAGAGCTGTTGCCCTATTTGGCTAAGTCAAAAAAAATCCTGCTATTGTAATATTTGATGAATATTATTAGTTTGCAGACAGCAACGTTGGTTCAGACGTATATCACCCAATCATACATGTCGCATGAAACTACAGTGTTTTAAAGGATATGTTGGCACAACAACATTTTCGCGATATACCATCATCTCTACTTATGACCCCTATTTCTTGCATATTTGTATTTGAATGAGTGTTTCTCAGGGCGTAACGAACTTTGATTGACTAGGAAATGTAGTCTCAATATGCCAACACATGCTTTGAATTCTTACATGTCATAACATTTAATCTCGAAATCTTCTTGACTCTAGTAAGCCTATAGCTACAATCATGATATTGTTGCGAAGAAAATTTTTGAACCATTATGTTTTACTGTCTTACGTGTGCATTTGCAATTCTGCTTCATGAATATTAGCAGCGTGACTATGTGAAGAGCTGACTGAGCCAATTACAATAACGTTCCTGCAACATCACACTTCTGTGATTTGTCGGTAGAATCCCTAGGCTCGTGACAGTTAAAATACCCAATCACTGACAAACTGTAAAAAAACTTCCTAAAATGTTTAGGAAGTTATTATCCCAGACGCAGTATATGACAGTTACCATACTTCGTCTTGTAAATATGCAAACTTTTACACTTGTTACAATACAAGTCTGGTAACTTTAGTATGCATTTGACTGTTCTATAAAAAAGTTTAGGAATGCTATCATGGATGTCTGGGAAACAATTATACCATACCTACTTTCTTAGTGTTCCTGTACGCATGTGTGGTAAATTTACAAACGATTTTTTAGTGTGTGCAGGTGTGTACCGAAGGCGCTGAAACAAAGTGGGGCAAAATTCTTTTCTCGAAAAAGAGGGGCCCCTAAATACTGCTTCCTTCTGAATGCATTCAATATATGTACACCTCTCAGCAAGCTCAAGAATGCAATAGAATCCACCATTGGGTGACTTGATATAATGTTCGTCGCACTTAAGTGCTAATTATCAAACTTGCAGCGCATAATCCAACTTTCTCGATCCACCGCTCTTGAGGATTACGTTAGGTCTGGGGTCATCGTAAATTCACGTCAGCCGGGGAGCAATTTTCGCGCCAGAAAATCGTGAACGCAACTTCGGGTAAAGCAATTTCGAGCACGCAACACTAACTGCCGAAAATTCTTCGCCACCCGCAAGTGGGGAAATTGCAGTTGCTAAGTTTACAGCATCCGCAGAAGTTTGCAAAATCTTCTCCACGTACTTGTTGTGTAGCGCGGGTCCTTCCTGCCGGCTTACAGGAACACTCTCAAAGCGAAATGTTGGTAAAACTTTAATTCCACTTTGTTATTTTAAATATACATCCCATTTTCGAGATTATAAGAGGAAGAAGTCGTGGTGGTGTAGCAGTCGGAAATCTCGTTACTCAATTGAGTGATAAGGGTTCGGTTCCCGGAGAATCCGCTCCATATTATCACACGTGGGAGACTTAGAGTAACTATTTAAAAGTCATAAACTACTGCCAAGTTCTATTTTATTTCCGAGAACAAATTGAGGTTTAAATAAAAACGAATCAAGTGTGACACTAGTAATTACTGGCAGATTGTCTTTATGTTGATGCGTCATTCTTTTGAATGTGCCAATGAGAATATGGTTACTGTAATACAACACGTTGGTGATTTACGGGCAAATCTCTTAAACACTGAGAGTTAAAAACATATATGCATGGGTTTTCCTATATTTTTCATTGGATAAGCTATCATGATTCAGTAACATATTCCATGGAGAAAAACTGCAGATGTCCACGTAAGGCATCGAAAGAAGTTAATGCAACATTTTTCACACCAGCAATCAGTATTGCTATGTATGAAGCAGCGGTGGATTGCAAGGGCGAGTAACTAACGAATAAACGATTTAAATGTTTCTACTGTAGTAAAAGGCAGTCAATTCCTCTCAGAAAATATACTGGCATATTACACATATGCAATAAATATGAGATTTTAAAATGAAAGTTGCAATGGGAGTTTACAATAAGAATGTATTGGTCTGTGGACATACGTCATTGCTCATGTTTTGTTGACCAAAATTGTGTTAAATGACAAAGTACAAAATAAAACAGAAAAAATCAATCCCAGAGGAATTCAGTTAGTTTTATAATGTTTTTTTTTATTTAACAGCAAGCATTATAAAACTGATTGAATTCTATCTTTAGTATTCTTAATTTAAAAATAACTTGTTCGAAATAATTTCTCTCGGATTTCTTTTTTCCTGATTTGATTTTTTCGATAACTTTGTCATTCAACACAGTTTGGTCAACAAAACATGAGCATTGGCGCATGTCCTCAAACCAACTGTAACATATAGTTTCTCTATGTTACGAAAGTCAGTAAAATTTGCTTATGTTTGTTGTTTAAACTGCTTGAAGCAGTAAATGTTTATATCTTTGGAAGCTAATACCCCGTTCTATAATTTAATTTAATTTGCATTTGTCTTTGGGTGAATCAGTTTATTTTATGCTCAGTAAAAATTGTAAAAGCTTCCACAAATTTAACTTTATCTAGACGTATATTTTCTTGCTTCAGTGTAGGATTTTTTATTTATTCCGACAAGCTATCGATAGGTGGGGAACGTTTTGTAGAGAGCTGATAGTTATGTCAACGAGGAGGAAAGAGTAGTGTAAACTAAGGAAAGGAACGGTCTTCGGAATAATTGGAAATAAACGGAAGAAAAATTATCTGCTTTGATGGGATTTGATATTGTTTGTGAATTTAATCAACTAAGTATGATGAATACTGTAATTCAATTCACTGCGATGGTCTTGAGAAGCCTCAAGACAGGAAATATCAAATTATTAATGATATAAGAATATTTCGTCAAGAGGTTGTACTCCGCGACGCCCGGGAGGAAGAGGTTTCGATACCCAGAGCGGAATCGTCGTCTCGAGAGGTCCGAGGAGACGTCTGGAGCGGAGGTCGTCGTCCAGCCTGGTTCTATAGCCTAGTGAGGGCTACTATTACTATGCTGTACCTGGTCACCTTCCAGATCCCGTTACCCACGTCAGGAGATGTTTGTTAATATGAAAACTACCGGTAAGGTCAACTGCGCGGACTTCAAAGAGGCGTACACCACGGCAACTCACGTTAACATTTTGCTCACCGATATCGAGTATTTAATTATTTGTGCAACATAACACTCACAGTAGAACCTTGAAGATCTGAAGAGTCCATCATTGGTATTTGCAAGATGTCATAAGGAAACCTATGAAAAATATCGTATGAGTTGCAGTGTTAAATCTCTCATCTATATCAGTAGTTTGATACGGTGCATAGTCAGATCACTCACCCAATTATCATGATACTAGGTTACGCAATATTTTTTTTTTAATTTTAATTTGCACACCTTGACATCAAGTTGATTTAGAGTTAATTTGTGGAAGTTAAATTTCTACCAGCGTATCTACTATTGCATCACACACTTTACCAGCTAAATAAACACTAACTTTTACAATTAAAATTTGTTTCTTTAATCCACACTTACAGTTTACTTGGTTGATGGTGCCGGCCCTCCTTTTACACAACACGTAACATACAAAAGAACCCCTTAAACATATGTGTTTGTTTATACAGATGTCACACAACACATTCTTAATATAATTAATAAAGCCAAGATTCACAATTTTACACGCAGCAATACCTCGGATCGTCACGGGCATCTGGTTACGTAACTGGCTCATTAATATCTTCTATGCAAGATGAACTGATAGTGTTGGGAGCCCAGAAAGACGTTATAACTACTAATCAAATGGCACACCTTTAATTCCTCGGCAAGCGTATCGCTATTTATCATCGCAACACATTACTCTCACTGATTGTGGTTCCTGAAAAGTAAAAGAGTTTTAAAAAAAGAATCCATATATTTTATTTAAGTGGTATGACCAAAGGCGACACAGGGAGAATTTTTATTGTACGTAACATAAACGAAGTAAATTGAAGACCAAAGTCATACTACTTGCTCCGATATTACTAGGTTCGCAAATTGAGATTATTCAGATGCGCCTCCACATTCCGACAAAGTACAGCAAAACTGTTTTCTATGGCCAAGAATAGTATCTGAATATACTTATAATGTCAATAAAAAAAACGGTAATGCATCACAACTTCGAGGAATGTTTACAACGCTGCGTATTTTTATAAATATTCTACAAATCTGCCGAGGGAATACGAAACATATTATGCATTTACTTAGTCATTGTATTTTTCACTTAGCGCGATGCATTTCGTACGCAATAAAATACTTCGTCAAGAGTTTGAGATTTTTTCACCCAAAAACGATATAGGGAGGGACCCCTATATTTGCAAAAATAATTTTGCCCTAATTTGTTTCAGTGCATTACGTGCACATCTGCAGTTCTGCTTAATGGTTATTGGCAGCGTGTCTTTGTGAAGAGCTGTATCTTATTTGACTGAGCCAATTACAATAAAGTTTTTGCTACATCACACGTCTGTGATTTGCCGGTAGAGTCCCAAGGTTCGTGGCAGTTAAAATATCTCATCTCTGACCACGAAGGAGAACTACAGCTGGGCACATAAGGCACTGCAACAAAGCGGGGCAAAATACTTTTCGCGAAAAACAGCAGTCCCTAGTTATAGGACACATACAATAATTCAGACTGCAAATAGAGCAGAAGTTAAGCATTGTTACTATACAAATGTGGTAAGATCAAGTGTAAATTTGACTGATTCCTATACAACGTGGGAACGCTGCCAGTCATTCATGAAAAAAAAAAATCTTACGTAATTATGTTTCTTAACACTTTATACACCGATGTGGTAAATTAAAAAAATAATTTTTACAATGTACCTTGACAGTTTACATGACCTGCACTATTTTCAAATGCTTCTAACCAGCTTCTGTAACCGACCAATCATACTGCAGTTCCAGGGCCTAGAGTACTCCTCAAGTCACCTACCTGAAACACAACAATAAATACACACATAATGGTGCCATCTTGACTACGCAGATGAGGTTTAAACCAGTGGTATAGCGTGGCTGTGTTCCAAGGTGTGCGGTATTAGCAGCGACTATACGCTTTGAGCAGTTGTGTTGTTGCAGAGACCAAGGTGTATATATTATAAGTACCTTGCCTCTTGTACGCTACTGGCTGTGGAGTGTTCCTGACCATACAAGTCAAATGGTTCCTCAGACAACTCAGTGTTGTGTATAGTCACTGCTGGTCACCGCACACCTTGGAACACTCCACGCGACGCCACTGGTTTAAACCCATGATGTGTTCACAACAGCGTGACAGAAACGACGCGATGAGCTAGACAAGAATAAAATGACGTGACGTAGATAGCAGGTGCAACATGATTGACAAATGTAAGAAGACATTTCTAATTTATTTGCGTTGTATGTGCAACAGAGTCAAAAAAGAATTCTAATTATTTTTTGCAAATGTTGGTGTGGTGAGCTGGTAGAATCTGAAGTCTTATTTTATTTTTATGGCCGATATTCCTTTTCAATGTTAATAAAAAAAACAACCTTTTTTTAATTCATACTGCAATTTTGGACGTATATTCATATTCAGAATGTCAAAGACAAAGAAAATATCTTACCAATCATCACCAAATAACATAATAAAGTAACATTAGGTGACTGTCACAAAATGGGTTTCGTACAGTAGCAAGGAACTATGTATGTACATACAGCAATAATTATTAGTGATTGGATGAAGCGGTAACTGCAGTGTTCACAATAATGTGAATGGTACTTATCGCGTCCTGTTCATAGCGTCTCGTCTGTCAATCTATTGATATACCTGCTTCATGCTTATAGAACTAATTCGTAGAAACCGTTTTTCGCGAAAATAATGTTGCCCCAGTTTGTTTCAGTGCCTTACGTAAACATCTGCAATTCTGCTTCATGGTTATTGGCAGCGTGTCTATGTGAAGAGCCTTATCTTATTTGACTGAGTCAATTACAATTACGTTCTTGCAACACCACACGTCTGTGACTTGATAGTTTAATCCCAAGGCTCGCAAGAGTTTTTAAAAAAAAAAAAAAAATCAAATCAGTGACCACGAAGCAGAACTGCAAATGAGCACGTAAAGCAACGAAACAAATTGAGACAAAATTCTTCGCAAAAAAAAAAAAAAAAAAAAAAAAAAAAAAACAGGGATCACTACTAATTTGTCATATTCATAGATCAACTTTCTTCCAAACAATATAATTTCAACTGCAGCGTTGAATATACAGAGTAATAAATATTTTTAGAAAAAATACTGGTTGCTTTGTTCATTAGATAACAATACCCGATTGAAATAAGTACAGAATGTTTAAAAAATTCTAACTTATTCAGTATTCAAAATCCCAGCACTCAATTAATATTTTTGAAACATATTGTACTATATAACACTGTAAGTGAAACTGTGGGGCTAAATAGTTCTTCCGTCTCCTCTAGAATCACATAATTTGTAATTACATACCTGCACCGAAAATTTAAGGTAAGAAATTCACAAAGCTCGTGTATTGTTACAAATCACGAAAATAACCTCACGTAATATATATATATATATATATATATATATATATATATATATATATATATATATATATATTAGTGAATCAACTTTCGAAATTTCCCCTTATTTTTGTTTAGCATTGTTTCAAATTCTAAACGCATCAGAAGAAACATTTTTGGAGCCAATAAGCATAATTTTAGATTGCGTAAATATGATTCATGTTTAAGAGGGCGTGGTACATAATTCAACGCTAAAAGCATTAATCTATAGCCTAATTGTAGGTTTCTTGAAGTTAATTTGCGAAAATTAAACAACAGCAATAGTAGACAAAAGTTTTAGCCAACGTTTTAAACAAAATTGTTTCCAGTGTTACGAACTTCTGAGGTACAATCTCTGACGCCGGAACCTCGTGCATTTAACTGCGGCGCAACAGATCACGCGTAACGAATTAGTAATTCTGAATAAATATTCACTCATAAAGTTGGCAAATACCATTATCTAGGATTGTCATTGAGTATTTTAACCATATTGGCTTCGAAAAAAGCGCAGAAATCATTTGATGTTTTCAGCGTTTAATTATCTACCACGCACTCTTAAGGTTGTTCACGTGGCAAAATTTCAAAATTTTATATTTTCTTGGCATAGTGTTAGTTTTATAGACATTACTTGTGACTACATTTACCACTTGTAGTAATATTTTAGCTCTCATAGTTTTCCCATGGCGGCACGTCAAAGTCAGAATTTGCAAGTTAGAGGAACATAGGTTTAACAAAAACCAAGTAACTTACCCGAATGAAATAATTTACACAAAAATTATATATAATGGGCCCTATGCTAAAATATTTAAAAACACATAACAAAGTCATTTTGTCTTTTTTAAAAAATTGCCACAAATGAGGTAATTTTTTGTAATTTTCGTATTTTTTTTTTAAGTACAAAGAAATTACATTCTGTGTTTTTAAATCTTTTAGCATAGTGCCCATTATATATAATTCCAGTGTAAATTATTTCATTCGGGTAAGTCACTTGGTTTTCGTTAAACCTATGTTCCTGTAACTTGCAAATACTGACTTTGACATGCCGCTATGGGAAAACTATGAGAGGTAAAAAATTTCTACAAGTGGAAAATGTAGTCACAAGTAATGTCTATAAAACTAACAATATGCCAAGCAAATATAAAATTTTGAATTTTTGCCACGTGAACGCCCTTAAGGCCATGAGCTCCCGTTTATTTCAAACAATTGCAAATATCTCAAATATTTTTTTAACCAAATGCTTTGAAAAAAATTGAGACAATGTACAGTCATACGATACACAATTCTGCCAGACCGTTTTTTAAAATAAAGTACCGTATGCGAGAAAAAAAATTATTTTGCTTCATTTTGGCTTATTTTCACAAGAAAATGTGTACTAATTCGGGGGCAAAAATCTAAAAATTAATTCGGTGTATTGCAACAGAAAAATTCATATAAAACGCTGAAATATATAAGTGTTAAAACTGCCAAGGAATTTTTGATATATGTATTAATTTGCGTTACAAAAATATTTTCGAAACCACTGCTAAACTAGGGAGCGAGGCCTTAAGACGCATTGTTGCCAAATGTGTTCCTGTTACAAGGCGTAATTCAACTCAGTCCAGAAATTTCGTTATCGTAGGTCTGCAACGCTCATTGGCTGAGTTTCTCGCCGAGTCTTGTTTCTTCCTTTCCACTGGGATGCGGAGTCGTGATCCTGAACCCACTCCTAAGCTCGCTGCACACTCTGCGAGGGGATTAAACGTTAATAATTAAGACATCCCCCTCCCACCTGCCCCCTCACTAACCCATGTTCGCCCTAGTCGGAGCTCTTGCAGCGGTGCCTTGTTACTTAGCCACCACGGCTGAGAGTGCCACTTACATTTAAATGCACTGTAATGAGTAGTTAATTACCAGCCCGCGCTATTTTGGCGTTCATACTGTACTGGAGCTCTGCGTTGTCTCGTCTGGTTTACATCACGCTTAATATTTAGTGGACCGGACTCGTGAGCAGTGCTGTAGTGTGGTACGGAAAGTATTATTTCTTCTGTAACTATTAAAAATATTTCTAATTCTTTTATCTACGAAAGGAAGACACACTTCAAACTGCGCCCTTACGATTTTAAAAATGACGTCCGCTAGTCAAAAACATGATCTCCAAGCTCCTCAAAAGTGTTGAAAATGACTTACTTTCACGTTGTTGTAGCTGAGACAAGATCAACCGCAGTCGTAAAACAAAATCATAGAAACATATATTGGACTTTACCACATACTATGTCCCATTGGAAAACATTCCTCAAAAGCACTGAACGCTAGTTTAGTCCTTCGTGCCTAGAGTGGATGAGGTGTTTGACCGGTGTGTTACACTCGATTTACCTGTTGCATTCTACGTTTCTGTGCCTCAACAATAAAGTAAAATAAAAATATATAACGTCCACCAACTCTTAAAGACGCGGCCGCGGGTCTTTAATTAAGCCATTTTAGTCAGTTTTATTTTTTTATATCCTGAAAAATAGCAGATATCGCAAAACCGTGTACTATGTAGTATATATTTTTTTCAAAAGTCAAGTTTGTATAGATTTGGCTAATTGTTAACTTTAAGAAAATTTAAGTAAATCTATTATTAGCCAACTTTTTTTGAAAAAAAAAAATTGGTCTCATTGTATAATTTCCAACATTCCCATGTGACGGTTTTGCCATGTCCGCTCCTTTTCAGGTTTAAAAAAATAAAAGTAAAAAAAATAAAGACTTGGTAAATAGGAACCCGTGACCGTAAAGCCACAGCCGGTTGCTTTACACTGATTTTCAAAATATTTCTTTAAATGTAACACACATAAAAGAGTAATTTCACTGTTATATCACAAATATATCATAACTTGCACATATTTTTGGTACCGATAAACGTCGTAGTTTTTCAGGCTTTTTCTCTCAAATTATTACCAATTTTTAATGCAAACATATATTTTTGTAAGATTTAGTAATTTTTTTACGACTCAGTGTGTGGCGAAGGTACGACTTCTGCCTTCACTCATGTTTAACTACATTTGTACAACTGAAACATAAATGTGTGGTTGACATAAAACAATAAACACTTTAATGTTAAATGAATCTGAAAAAAATCAGAACCCTTTTGGGTACGATTTTTAACCGCAACCTCCTCCAATTCAACAAATTATATTTACGCTCATATTTTTTGTTACAGTAATCAGGATTAATTTACATTTTAAGTTCAGTCATTTATCTTCATTTTTACATTTTTCAGTTTTATCGAGTATTTTTCTATGTTTTAAACTTATTTTGGAAGCCTGTCGCGACCCCTAAAGAGGTCGCGACCCCCCAGTTTGGGAACCATTGAACTAGACGCACTAAACAATTTCAACGGCTTTAACATATCAAAGACTAGATAAGGCAAACAAGTGCAATACCACCGTAAGTAAAATATAAACCATAATCTTAATATATAAAATGAAGTGTCCTGACTCACTCACTCACTCACTCACTCACTCACTCACTCACTCGTCAACGCACAGCCCAAACCGCTGGACCTAGTACCATGACATTTTGAGGGAAGCTTCCACTTTCCCCGTAGGCACCCACTAAGAAAGGATTTTTCGATATTCGATAATTAAGGGGGTGAAAATTAATGAAATGTGTTTTAAAAGAATCCTTGATATCTCATTACCCGGGAATGCTATAATATTTTTAACTTCATAACATTGCCCAAAGAAATGCATATTCGCAAAATGTTCGATTTTGCGAAATTCGAAAATTAAGGGGTTGAAAAGCCGTAAAATGTGTTTTTCATTAATCCGTGATTTCTCCTAAACCATTTCAGATAGTGAGGAAATTTTTTTAAATAATGCTTAAGTAAATATCTAGAAAGTATTTTTACAATTTTTCGAAGTTCGTCCTTGAAAGCTCATAAAAAATAAAACGTGTTTTTAATTTAATCCCACTTATCTCCTAAACCAGTGGAATAAATCTTACGTAAATAAAAAAAATTAAGATATTTTCTAAATTCGTCCTTGAAAGCTGTTTAAAAAATATAATTTTATTTCAAATAATCATCTGTACCGCTTATACCCGTTGAGATATCGATATGATTTTTTGATAAGAATGAAGCTGATATAAATATCTACGAATAAAATTCAGGTTTGTATGAAATTCGAAAAATAAGTCGGTGAAAATCAGTAAAATGTTACATAATGTTAAATGATCACGGATAAATAATTTAACGGTCGTTTATTTTTGCCAACCTACTCATAAATAAAACCTCTTTGGACTGTAGCGAGAGGTCCTGGGTTAAAATCCCGGTACGGGCATGTAATTTTGTGTTGCTTTTCTAGGTTTCGCTAGTTTGTAAGCCGTCCCTCACTTCTATACCTGAAAGGAGCATAAAATTGGTGGACGTTTAGAAACCCTCTAAAATAAAATAAAACAATGGGATACTTTGTGTTACTTAAAATGTTCATCGTAGGAACACTAAGCAAGCAATAAAAATTTATGTGAAAGGGGAAAAATATACATTTTGAAAGTTCAACAGGATTTATTAATTTTTCCCAAACTGCCTACATATAAATATTTAAGTTGTACAGCGTCAACCCCACTGTCGCAAAATAACCCTAGTTTAACGAATTTGTATATGTTTTTTTTTTTTTTTTTAGATTACCGCATTCTGGCGTATTTTCTGTGCAGTTGGTTATCCATTGGTAGCTACAGGAAAACTTTGCGAGTTAATTTTAAGACAAGAAAAAATTTAAACAAACTCTAACGACTCTGGAGCTACTTTCTGAGAGCGGCATCGAAAGTAACCGGAATATTCAGAACCAGATATTAAATTTTTTTTCTAAATTAAAGCTTCAGCTGCTTCAACGAAGTACACATTAATCTGTGCTAGGTAATAATAAAACCTGTAATTTTCTTTAGTTGGCAATAATAAAGAACTATGGTAAAAAGTCTCCAATAATAATAAAACAAATAAGACCAGAGTCAGATTAGAAGTAAAGATAGAATATAAAAGACTTACATTTCAGATAAACATTTAGAAATTTGAAAACTAAGCAAAGTCATAGAGATGTTCTGGTGTACTGTAACGAAAGATCTTCTGATAGGTATATAGTTAATATCATTTCTATAACTGCCGTTTATTTTATGTTTTTCCTTCGCTGACCTCCAAAAACTTTTATATGATTTATTTATGGGTGACGCCTTCTTAACAGTCCATGAGCACGGAAGGTATTTTTTTACGGGTTCAAGGCACGTAAGCCAGGAAACGATAAGGGAAACAACGACACGCGTGTATATCTCCTTGTCGATTTTTCACGCGTAGCATGTTCTGTATGGCCTTGAAGAATATATGCATAAAGTTAGTGTAATATCCGAGCTTCACGGCACGCAATATGAGTAAATGTGACGGTATATCGCGAAAATTTATTGTGACAACATACCCTTGAAAATGCTATAGTTTCTTGCAGCATGACTGATTGGTAGAGACCTGAAAAATTCGCGTTTTCTTTTGGCACCAAGCTAGAATTCCATCAACTGTAATTTCGTGCCACTTTCGCAATTGGCCCGTGACTCATTTGACACTTCCTATAAGTCGCTTAGCCAATAGTACAGAAGCAACTAAATACAGGCACATATCACTGCATCGTTGAGCAGCCAATGAGCAGATAATGTCTGCTTGAACACACACATGATCTTAGAGGCTAGCCTATTGGTAAGTGAACCCGCGAATTCTTCCGGTCTCTACTGATTGGTAGAGATGATGGTATATCGCTAGAGGTACGTAAATTTCGCAGAAACATTCCAGGTCAGGTTGAACGCCAATTATGTATACTTCATTGTCATGTCTGTGACTTGCTGGCGGCTGTTGCAAGCCAGTAGTAAATAAGGAAATAATGCGAAGTGCTATCGCTTGCTACCTGCTTGTACGGTTATAAGCCAATAGATAATCGATTGTGGCCAGAGGGTGTATAGGACTGACAAGTCTAGGCTGCAGCCAGATGAATCCGCGAAATTGACGTATCTCTATACATCGCGAACATGTTCTGTGCCAACATACCCTTGAAAACACTGTAGTTTCTCGCAACATGAATGATTGGGTGATGCACGTCTGACACTCCGTATCTGTCCTCAGACAAATAACAGGCATTAAATATTACAATATAAGGATTCTTACTGGCTTGGTAAAATAGGGCAACATCTCCAAGTACAAGAAGAAGCCAGTGAGCTTTTGATAAACTGAACGTGTGTTGAAACCCAGCAAACAGTCAAGTTTTCCCGCGATTAACCATCATCTATACTGATTGGGTTATAAACTTCTGCTACAACGTAGTTGTCTTCAGACCAATAACAAGCATCAACTGTTACAATACCGGAAATCTTATTGGCTCAGTCGAATAGGGTAACAGTGATCTCATGGAGAGCTTAACGAACGTTGAAATCCAGCAAACAGCCAAGTTTTCCCGCGATAAACCTTCATTAGAGCTAGTGATGTTTGATGAAAAGAATTATGTAACACTTTTATCAGTGTATGACGCTCACATCTGCTCATGTGCTTCATGGCTATTGGCAGAGTATATTTGTACATAGGTGTCAATCATATGTCTGTGCTAATCAGAACAAGGTTACTGCGACACCACACGTCTGTGATTTGAGGGTAGATCCCCAAGACGTTGACAGTTAAAAACTGCCAATCACTGACCACGACGCAGAACTGCAGATTTGCATATGATGCATTGAAACAAAATGTTTCGTAACTCTTTTCACTAAAAACCACCAGATACAAGCTTACGTGTAACTACTAGGGATGGGCAATTTTGAGGTATTTTCTGGCAGAAGGCTGGACTGCAAGCTGTTGTATCGTAGTTCGACGCCTCTCATGATATTACACGTCATGTCTGCCGCGGAGAACGCGTCTGGTAAATAATTGAAAGTTTTAAGTAGTGCCCCCATGTTTTTTTTGCGAAAAAAAAAGTTGCTCCAGTTTGTTTCAGTGCCCTACGTGTACATCTGCAGTTCTGCTTCATGTTTATTGGCAGCGTGTCTATGTGAAGAGCCGTATCTTATTTGACTGAGCCAATTACAATAACGTTCCTGCAACACTACACGTCTGTGATTTGCCGGTAGAATCCCTAGGCTCGTGAGAGTTAAAATATCCAATCACTGACCACGAAGCGGAAATGCATATGTGTGTACATAAGGCACTGAAACAAAGTGAGGCAAAACTCTTTTCGCGAAAAATATGGGTCTTTAGTTCTAGGACATGTGACCAATCTTCTGTAAAGCATCTCTCACGTAAGTGACATCACACACTGCCAGCAGCCAATAAACTCAGGGATCGTACTAAGGTTTGTACAGAGAAGTGAAGTCTGACTTGTTACTAAAACTCTGCACGTGTCTAGTACATACAAAACTGCACAGGCTAACTATAATTACGCGATACGTTGGGTAATTTTCTTTCTTTATTTTTAATCAAAAGCGATTTATATAAAAGCCATGTGAACGTACACACGTGGCCTATTCTTTAGGAAAAGAAATGTTCCTGTGACCTTTGTTTACTACGATACACAAAGGCAGTGAAAAAATACAGCTAATTCAATACAGGCGGAATCAAATCACCCGTAAATCCTTGAACAGAGAAGGAAGTGTCATTGGTTTGTATTAATTAACCTAGAATTTTCTTGTAGTCTTTTCGAAAAATTATAAAGCCGAACGAAACAATCAGGATTGATCGACCGTGGGATCAAACAATTACTCTCACAGATACGAGCCCAATATGCTGCTCTTATTTATAGACCTTGTTTCTGGTTTCACTGCTTAATACTAAATAGTTGTTTAATCTAAATTTAAAGAAAAGTTCTTTTAAGTTATTTTCAGGGATCAACACACGCACTTCAGTAAATAGTAACTTCAGTTTACCGAGAGTTTAAAAACATATTTTCAACTAATTTTATGTTCTTTCACACAAAATGAAAGGTTGTGGTGGCAGCATAATATTTTCTCAACGTAGACCTCAAAAGATTTTAATACAGTTGTAACAACGTATTTGTTTTAGTAATTGGAAAAAATGGTACTATTATCAGCGAAACATTTATGTAGTCACCACAAATAAAAACCTTGGTGATTCTCATAATAAGAAACTATTTTGTTACTATGGCCACAAAACTTTTATTTTCCAGTTCTACACGCAAAACTAAACCTTTCCGTCCTAACTAACTTTATTTTTCTAGACCTAATCATAAATGTGAATATACAGTATTTGTGCTGCTTCATGAAACGAATTGTATCAGAAGCATCACAATTTAATTCCAACATTTCCACAACATCACATAATACGTGTGTAAGTACCAGAGTGTTGGTGTGTTACATTGTGCTTACACGAGACAAAAGAATGTGACAAGGAAATGAAACAAGAATGAAAACACTGCTTTAAAAACTGCGCCAAAACTTTCAGTTAACAGTGAACAAAATAGAGCATTCTGAAACGGGAGATGTAATTGAATTGGAAACGGCATGGAGGGAATTTTTTTAGGGGATTTGCGGGGATGGCGCTTAGGAAGGGCGGTAAATGGTGATACGGGGAAGGACGGCTGGGAGACGCATTGCAGAGATGACCCCTTCCAATAGTACAACGTTAGTTCTGGTTCACCGACCACAAGCATTGGATCTCGCAGAAGTGTCTTCGCAGTTGTAAAATCTCCTTTACTTCCTTCAAGTAATTGCGTTCTTGGGAGACCAAGGGTTGAGGACGCCCCATTTGCCACACGGTTACGGCATTCTTTAGCTAGCTAAAGTTCTGGGGACTGTAGCACAGTCAGAGGCGATTAGTTTATATGTGAATTCCGATAAATTTCACGAGTTCATTTGAGTATAATTAGAGACACTGGTAAATCGCGGGAAAAGTTGATTGTTTGCTAGGCTCCAACATGACATGTATAACAACGAAGGTTTAGCACCTATATTTGCCATCATTCATATGAAACACTGTGTCCCTCTTCAACAGACCCAATTAGAACTGTACAGTTTTAACACAGAACGTCTGTGATTTGCCAGAAAAATATTCACACGTGTCACTATTGAGATACTACAGTTAATTAGAGACTATGTTAAATATTTTCGCGATTTTCCAGCGTCTCTAAGTATAATATGGATTTCGAACCAACGTACATTTGGCTACTTTCGCGGCTGAGTAACAATTTACTGCAACCGATGATCCTAAACCAATCAACAACTTTCATGATAGCGCTTAATTACTCAACCGTTAAATTATAAACAGAAAATAAATATTTATCGTACAGTAATTTTGAATGTTTGCTATAGGCTGTAATGAAATAAGCTCGTTTACAACCTTCTTCAACACTCATAAGCGGTGACCTGAAAAATTCGCGTATTCTCTTGGTCAAAGGCTAGAATCCGATTAAGTCTCGGTTTCAGTCGCCATATTAATTTTATTATTTTCCGATTTTTTGGAGTTCTGAGAAGAAAAATGTTAAATCGCCTACTATACCGAATATTATATTTCCTTTGAACTGCAATACAAGCATCGCAACTGAGCTAGTAATGTATAGTCAGGTCACAATTAGACGGGCAAATTATAAACATAAAAAAATTTGCCATGCAGATTACGGCGTAATTATACGTTAACAGCTAAATTGCAATGTCAGTACTGCAGCACAAGGCATACAGAATTTGCGGTATAGACACCATTTCAACTTTTTTTCTTATTATTTTTTCAGTAAAACGAAAAATAAAATTATTCAATATGGCGAATGAAACCGAGTCTTAACTATGTGTACGTGTCACTTATGCAAATGGTTTTAGACTTATTTAACTGGAAGGCGGTCAGTCAACCGTAATGAAGGAACTAAATCACAGACTAAATAGTAATACAGACGTGAAATGGCGTGGCGGCTCGTTTGATACGGGCGAACTTGGCCGCTTATTGGCTGCCCGAGGTTGCTGATATCAGCCCCGTGTATGTTTGGCTCATGCATGTTACGGCAGGTTTCCTATTGGGCTGGCTGCCGGCTAGCAGGGTAGCCGCCTTACGCTGATTGGCGGTAGGTGTCTCCGCCATCTTCCTGGCCAGGGAAGCCATTTTGCTGGCGTGTGTGGCTGAGTTCGCTGTCCTACCAGCTGTTTCACTTCTGTATGCCTAAATATTCTGTGACTAAATGCAGGCCCAACCATGTATTAACGATGTGTCAAGTGAGCAGCCAATGAGTATCTGCTGTCTTCTAAGTACACTGTTAGTCTTGAAGGCTAGCCTACGTGTCAACGAAGCCGCGAATTTTTTATAGGCAAGGAAAGCAAACATTTGCTAGGTCAGTGACCTGCCTGTTCGAATCTGGTTTCCTATGCATACTCCAAGCCTAGTATATTCCTCCATTGTTTGCTGTTCCAGTGAGTAGCAGTTAATGGACAAATGGGCTGGGCTTGAATGTACTGTTCACAGGACAATGGAGTCTAACCTGGAGGTCATTAATCTTTCGAAATATTCCTTTTCCTTATTATTAAAGACCTTTTTTTTTCTCGAAAAGAATTTAGCCTCGTTTCGTTTCTGTGCCGTATGTGTACAATTGCAGTTCTGATACTTGGTCAGTGATTGGATATTTTAACTCTCACCAGCCTTAGTATTCTACCGACAAATCACGGACGTGTGGTGTTGCAGGAACGTTATTGTAATTGGCTCAGTCAAATAAGATACGGCTCTTCACATAGACACGCTGCCAATAACCATGAAGCAAAACTGTAGATGTGCGCGGAACGCACTGAAACAAACTGGGGCAAAATTATTTTCGCGAAAAACAGGTGTCCCTACTTATAATTGCTGCATTTCTAATTGACAGTGTTGGTACGCGCAGTGATTAGAACATTCGCCTCCCACCAAGACGTTCCGGGTTCGATCCCAGGCGGGGTCGGTCCCTTTCGCACGTGGGAATCGTGTCGGACGATGCCGCTGGTCGGCGGATTTTCTCGGGGATCCCCCACTCCTTCATTCCGGCGCTGCTACATACTCACCTCATTACATACCTCACCAGCACTGAAGACCTCGATGTTAAGAGGTCGTGGTACATAATTCAACGCTAAAATCATATATCTACAACTGTAGGTTTCTTGAAGTCAATTTGCGAAAATTACACAATAGCAATCTTAGACAATAGTTTTAGCCGACGTTTTAAACAAAATTGTTTCCAGTGTTACGAACTTCTGAGGCACAACTTCTGACGCCGGAACCTCGTGCATTAAACTGCGGCGCAAGAGATCACGCGTAACGAATTAGTAATTATGAATAAATATTTACTCATAAAGTTAGCAAATACCATTATCTAGGATTGTCATTGATTATTTTTTTCATATTGGCTTCGAAAAAAAGCGTAGAAATCAGTTGATATATTCAGCGTTTAATTATCTACCACGGACTCTTAAGCGCTGACCAAAATCTCTCGACACTTGACACTTCCCAACTGACTGTGACGATGCTAACTAACACTCGCGCACCGCACCTGAACGTTTGTGATTCGTTTTAGATAGTCAAACCGTTATATGTAGCCGTCGTCTGATTCATACAAATGGACGGATGTTTGGAACTGTTTGATAAATGTGGTGGCACGAAAGATTGTGCAGTTTTCCAGTAGAGATCAGGACATTTTGTGAAGTCAATGACCTGCTTGATCTCTATAAGTTTTTATGCCAATGACTTCTGTTCCAATTTCTTCTGAAAATTTGTACCGCGATAATGGGCCCGTGTGAATTTTTTCTTGCAGGGTTCATTATTAGTTCAGAGTTCTTCAGGGCGTCTATGATTAACAACCCAAACTGAAACGTGGAAGATGTTTACATTCGTTTGAAATCTCAAACTTCAGATAAAATTAATTCGCAAAATTTCATGGACGCTGATTATCACATTTACAGGCCACTCATGACTTTTCCTAATCACCAGGCAACGTGTGCTGTGAATGACTATAGAATTGACATTTATGTACAATTATTAGAACCGCGGAAATTTCGAAAGTTCCATCGACTTCCTGCCAGCTGAGCTCCATAGTCTTATTTAGTTACTCGTTCATTCGCTTCTGCTCTAGTTGAAGAGCAGTGCAAGTCAGTGAAAATTTTAATACAGGTTTACTATTGGTTCAGAGTTCTAAAGGACGAGCTTAATGGGAGAGTTCACTAAACATTTTTATTGTTTTGATGGTTGTTACACCTTAAGTGATATGGTTCTTTATGCAGACATACATTTTATGGCTATTTTTACAGTAATAAAATATTTCGGTTTTCGTAGTATTTTTTCATGGCATTTCAAGGACAAAATTTGCTTAAAATATTAAAAAATAGAAGGAAAACCAGCTGGCTTATGTAAATTAAATACTTTACGCTAAATAACAGTGTCATATATTACGTCAAGGCATGCATTAAAAACCACAGTATATTTTCCAGAAGTTTTTAAAATTTGCGGTGCAGTAGTAATTCTTTAGTTAAGATTCAGCATTTCACATTTCAATGCGGTTTCTTATTCATATCTTGACGTAGCTCATGACAATGTTCTTCAGTGTGAATTACTTCAATTATGCAGTCATTTGGTTTTCCATCTTAGAATATAACAGTTTCACTTCGACATACCATTACACGAAAACTCTGAAGGATAAAAAATGTTCTTTACCGTAAAAAACATAGTTACAATGTACGTCTACAAATCAAACCGTTTGTTGTACCAATATTAAAAAAAAATATTAAAAACAATTAAAGTGGTTGGTAAACTCTATTCCTGATATATATTGACACAATTACGAAAGTATCTCTCCTGTACAAGAGTTTGAAATCAAATTTTCTTCTCAAAAGAACTCGCTAACATTTATGCAACGGTTTTTGACTCAAAGACCTGCAGCAGACTTCTTTGATGAATAAGTATCTCTGGCGGAAATGTGTTCTGTAAACGGCCCTTCTTAGCAGGCTTTTTGATGCTGCCAAGGATGCCGCGTCCACTAAGAAGGGGTGAACCCCCCCACCCCCTGTGTTGGGGTCACACGACCTCCTGCCCCCCTTGCAGCTGCTGGTCACGAGGTCACAAGGCGGTCACACCACAGGTCCTGCGGTTCCCTTTGACCTCTATGCCAGGGCATGGCCAGGCTTCCCTTGTTGCAGCCATGTCAACGTACAAACAGCTTTACTACCCTTCCAAGCTTCTCCCACTCAACCCCCTCTCACTCTCTCTCTCTCGCACTCTTGCCAAGTCTTCTTGTGCAGTCCAGCATCTGGAAAATACATGCGGTAAGGGTCTTGCTGCTTAAGAATGCTATACACCGGATGTAATTTTCCGCGTTTGATACGCGAAGACATTGAAGCGATAAGGTTCAGCTTTCCACACTCGCTTATATTCGCGGCGCGCCAAACTGGCGTGCAATATTTTCGTACTACTCACTTGCATATGGGACTTGAAGCTCAGACCATATAATTTTATTTGTGGAACGTTTGTAGTAAAGTCCAACGCATAATTCCAACACCGTGTTTTACGAATCCGGGTGGAATTTTCCTAGTTACAGCTGTCTAAAAAACCCCCAAAAATATCTTTCCATTAAGCATGCTGCATTTTTATAATGAAAGAAACCTAGTTTCAACCGTGTGTTCGTAGATAAGCGTATTGTGAATACGTTTGGCTGTTTCTCGTAGACAAGAATAGGCGCTTAACGCTACAAAAACGTTCATGCCTCTTAAAGGTTTTCAAGTGGGAAAAAAATCGTAATTTTATATTTGTATGCAATTTTAATTTTTTTTGACATTACTAAGCAGTAAATGTTCTTCTTGCAAAAAAGATAGCGCAGCCAGTTTTTACATAGTACCATTCTAAAGTCTAAATTTGCGTGTTTTACGTTCTTGCAAGCCGTTAAAAAGCAATGAACATAAGGAAATCGAAACGCAAATACAAATTAAAAATGTATGTGTGTACGTATGTATATATATAAACATTCCACAAAAAGTTTTGCGTTTAAAAAAACTGTGTAAAAATTCAAAACTTCAATAAGGGGCCTTACGTAATGTCAGTGAACAGTTCCATATTTATATACAAGATGTATGGGAAATTTTACAGACTGTTTATGTGGGGAAATTTTTCAGTTATGGTTAAGATTTAATTTAATAGTATGGCAGCCCTGTTTCCAGGAATACTGTAATTCCAGGGCAAAGTGCTGCGTGTTTTCAAATTACAGTAGACAAGTTAAAACAAAGAGAATATAAAAATAATAGTTTTGCCGGCGTAGCACGATTTACGTTGGCTTACTCATAGAACCTCGTAAGTCCAGATTTTCCAAATATTGTATTCCAGGTGAATTTTGTGCTAATTTCCGTGGTGCTTCTAGCGTTGAAATTTATTATTTTTACTGTGCATTAACTTTCTTTTAAGCTCAAATTAAAAAAAAAAAAAAAAAAGAACTCGTATATATGGCGTAGTATGACTACGAAGATTTTCTTTTCGCTCTCCTGTAAAATTTGCTGAAATGGACTTACGAGGTTTTAGAAGTAAACCAACGTAAAGTGCTCATGTGGAATCAAATCACCAGTGAGCAAACAGCTTCTCCTACAATCCCACTGAACTCATAAATTTCTATGTTTTAATTATACTGACAGCGACTGGTAGATCCAACAAGTTGTGACAATTTAATTTCCGGGACGTCCCGCACAAGAAAAAAACGAACAAGTGTTTGCTTGTGCACATTTCATTTCACGCTGTCAGCTTCGGTATATTACCTCGTTGAAGCGACACACGAAGCACTTCGTTAGGAATCTGTGGCGCCGCCGGGAACTTGCGTGAAATTGATTTTCCTGTCCGTCGCGCAATATCTCTGCCGAGCCGCGTAGCATGTCATAGATGTCGTCATCATAGTTCTACTCCAAACCGATTGGTCGCATTTACCAACTGAATCGCAGAGCAAGGAACTCGCAAACTTGTGTCAAGAGATTATCTAGAATAATTAAATTAACACACTTAGACTATGCCCGAGTATAACTCGTGTGACATTTCAATGACAAATAATCTGTCCCTGAAGAAGAAGCAAGAATATAGTTCATCTGTCTCGCTTGTGTTAAACCAAAACCTAACCGGAACACTGGAGATTTTTAAATGTTAATTGCAATGGTTTGTGGACATACGCCGTTGCTCATGTTTTGTTGGCCAAACTTGTGTTAAATGACAAAGAAAAAAAAAAGCAATCCCAAGGTAATTCGGCGAGTTTCTTTATTTACTTATTTATGTATATAATAAACGTAGGTATTCTATCATTAGATTTCTTGCTGTTAAATATATACAAACAAAATAACTTACCATATTCCGCAGGGATTGCTTTTTTGTGTTCCTAGGAACGCTGCCATTAAAGTATGAGGTACGTTTTTCTATACAAAATTTCTAAACGCACTCTTACATCAGTATGGTAAGTTTACAAATTATTTTTTACGATGTACTGTGCATAGCTGTTTAACTCGCAAATGGCGGAAAAGTAGAACGCCGTTGTTGGCATTTGTAGTTTGTTCCTTAATTGCACGTAACGTCACAGCGACAGAAATAAAGGCTAGGCAACACGGCCACACACAAATCCCCCACTCATCAGGAACTTACATCTCCCGGCAGGCGGTCTCGGAATTACATCAGCGTTTTTGCAGCGCCTGTGTGGGGTGGCAAATTAAGACAGATGAGTTCAAATCGCTTTACAAATGTTTGCGGAGTTGTACTGGTGCAAGCCCCTAACACTGTCCTCTCTACTCTGATTCATGGAATTTAAAAATGCGGGGCGTACCTGTCAAGCATGTAACGCACATTTCAGTGACCAACACACCTGGCTTAAGGGGCCGCTTGACCGAGAATTATTGTTTTAGCAAATTTTATATGTGTACGAGATATTTTTTGCAGACGAAAGTTGTGACTATTTTTTACTGTAATGAACATTTTTTAGCTTTCATAGTTCTGTTATAATAGCATGTAAAATGTAAATTTGCCTAAAACAGGTATATACTTAACTGACTTACTGAAATGAAATAGTTCGAACTGAATAACGATGCTGTAAGCTTTAAGGTCTCCTTTACAATAACAAGAACTAAAATATTTTTGTATTTAAGTAAATATCTAGAATATTTCAAATCGTAATTTAAAATTTCAGCAATTATTAATACAAAAATTATATATTTTTGTCTTTGTATAGGATACATTGTAACCTACAACATCGTTATTCAGAGTGAATTATTTCAGTTCTGTAAGTTAGTTCGCTTTCCTTTAAAGCAAAGAACCGTTTTATGCAAGTTTGGACTTTGACATGCCGTTATAAAAAAAACTATGAAAGCTAAACGATTTTCATTGTAGCAAAACGTAGTGAAACTAAATGTCTACAAAACAAATCATAGATCGTACGAATGTGAAATATTATTAAAGCAATGAAATTTTCTGTTAAGCGTTCCTCCCAATGTTATGTGTACGAATATGATTCATTCGTGTTAATTATTGGTAGAGGCAAGATTATTTCGCGTATTGATTCTAGGTCAGGTTGATGCCAATAACGTATACTTCACTACTCCTTCTGTGATTAGACGACACATGTTTTAACACATCTTTGGCGACTGCAAGCCGGTTATAAATAAGGAAACAAGCTGTGGTGGTAACACGTGTTATGGTTACAAGTCAATATATATTTGACTTTGGCAAGTGTGTGTATAGGTCTGAGAATTCTAGACTGTTGCCAGATTAAAACCACTTAAGACATTTTCCCGAGTTATCTCGGGCTGTACATCAGCAAGAAAAAGGAAATAAAAAAAATTTTTAAAAATTAAAAAATAAATTTAAAAAAAATTTTTTTTAAATTAATTTTTTTCATCTTTTGAGACAAAATTTATTGCCTGAAACATATATTTATGTTTAATTTGTTAAAAAAAATTTAATACTTTTAGCAAACGCAGTAAGAAAAAAAACTGACACTGAAGGGGTTAATACGCCTCTAATTATTGGGCAAAGTTTGAATTTAAGCACCTGTAAAATCGAGTCACTTCCTCAATTGACGCTGTACTTATTTGACTCTTTCTGGTAGGTTCAGCGGCCAATAACCCGACAAACGTTAATGCAGGCGCAATCATATGATATCACTGTGTCAGAAAGGAGCCAATGAACAACTGTTGTTTGCTTGAGTAGCCAGATGTTCTTAGATTAACTGTGTTTCCAGGCGGTTGTAATCAATGGTGTCAATTTTCTTGCATCTCTCACACCAACCTCTAAGTTGACGAAAATCTGTAAACCGTGTCGTGAGCTGGTTGCTGAAATCTGCAACCTGTCCGTACCTGAAGAGATCCAAGAAGATCGATTCACGAGTACGTCATTCGCTCCGGTGGGAATATAGCAATTGGAAAAATACCCATTCTTATCCTAACCGTAAGGTCGTCCAAGTAATAAGAATGACGTGCTCGTGTTTAGATCTTTTTGGGTCTCTTCAGGTAAGGGCAGGTTGCAAATTACAGCAACCTCCTTGCGACACGATTTACACATTTTCGTCAACTTAGAGGTTGGCGTGAAAGGTACAAGAAAATTGACACAGATCTTCTTAGAGGCTAGCCTACAGGTAAGAGAACCCTGGAGTTATTCCAGTGCTTAGTTATGTGAAAACTTTCTAGATTTAAGGTACGTTCCTTTCCCTACAGCGACAATCATGTTTGTTATTATTTTATCAGGCTCTGGGTGTCGTCAGCGAGTCCAGTAGAGACGGTAACTCAAGAATGTCTTCCACCATTATGACTCCATGACACGAGAATTTATGTTGACTGCAGTGATTGATTGTCACTGATTTCTCTAAGACAGTACCCGAAAGTTTAATGATGATGATAATAATTTTAAAGCCTGAACACGAAAATATTATTTTGTAGCAGCTGGATTTGGTTTTTATTGACCTTACCAAATATATTTTGCGCTCTGAACTGAAACATTTTGTTATCTCCACTGAAATATTGTAGTAAGAAATAAAAAAGTATACACTATAGGTAAAAACATACATAAAAACAACCATCCATCGTCTGTGAGTTGTACTGAATTCATGTTTTGTTTTAAAAATCAGCTAAATTTAATTTTTTTTTTAGTTAGAGGTAACGAATTTGTAGGTCAGGTTGAACGCTGAATAAGTTTATTTCACAGTAACTACTGTGATTGGACGAGGTCTGTCTTGACACGTCTCCGAGTACTACAAGCCAGTAGTAAATAAGGAAATAATTCGTACGGTTATCGGCCTAGGGACCCCTGTTTTTCGGTGAAAAGAATTCTGCATCACTTTGTCGCATTGCCTCATGTGCACATCTGCAGCTCTGCTTCACGACCAGCGAGTGGTTGTTTTTAACTGTTACGTGTCTTAAGGTTTTACTGTCGATTGCAGATGTGTGGTATCGCAGGAACCTTATTCTCATTGGTACAGTCAAACGAGACACGTCATTCCACGGAAACACTCTGCCAATTACAGTGAAGCAGAACTTCAGATGTGCACATGAGGCACTGAAACAAGTTGTTGCAGAAATCTTTTCGCGAAAATCAGGGGTCCCTAGTTATCGCTAGGGTCATAAACTTTTCGCGATAAGAATGTTGCACCAGTTTGTTTCAGTGACTTATGTGGACATATGCTGTTCTGCTTCGTTGTCAGTGATTGGACGTTTTAAATCTCACATGTCTTGATGTTCTACACATAAACCCATAGACGTCTGGTGTTGCTGTCATCTTACTGCGACTGACGCCATCTTATGAAAGACGTCACTTTACATACACACGCTACCAATTAGCATGAAGTAGAACTGTATATGTGAACGGCAGGCACTGAAACAAACTGGGGGCTTGTTCCCGAGTTTTTTTCAGACTGATGACAATAACTCAAATATTTTTTTAACCAAAAGTTTTGAAAAAATTTCAGTCAATGTGCAATCACACGATGCACAATACAGTGGACGTGTTTTTTAAAATAATGAACCATTCGCCAGCAAAAAATTAATTTCCTTTTTTTTTTGCTTATTTTCACGACGAAAAACGTGCTACTTTGGGTAATGAAATCTAAAAAACCGTTCAGTATAATTCTACAAAACAATTCAGCTACAAATTATAACATATAAGTGTCAAAACTGTGATGCAAAATTTTGATATGAGTATTAGGTAGCAATAAAAAATTTTTTTTTTCGAAATCACTGCAAAACTCCGTAACAAGGCCTTAAATAGCCCTAGTTATCGCATGCGACCAGCTTGTACGGTTTAGAAGCTACATGATTGTCCATTGGGCCCGGTGTGTGTATAGGAGAGAGAAATCTAGAATACTACCAGATGAATACGCGACATTCACGCACATCTATTGTAAACGTATCGTCTTCAGTGTATTAGACCTAGTGGTCTATTCCGGCTACTTGTATCATTCTCTCCCTAACATCGACTTTGTCTTCTTTGTCCTGTTGATTGGTATTGTAATCAGTGGCGAGCAGTACCGCGTGCAGTGGTATTGTACACGGAAAAAAATATTTTTTGTAGCCACAAAATATTTTGTTGGTATACACCATGCAAAATAAGTTTTGTACTAACTACAAAAAATGTTTGTGGTCGCCACAAACAATTTTTGTTCTAACTACAAAAAAAATGTTTGTGGTCGCCACAAAATTTTGTATTCATCACTAAATAATTAAGTGTATACCACAAACATTATTTTGCAGGGAAAACTTCTTTCAGTGTAGGAAACTCGCCTGACTGACACTTTTCATTGGTGAAAGTTTTAAGTAAAGTCCAATACACCTCTCAATTGTAGTTTCACAAAAATTCCTTCAGTAGTTGTTTAGATATAATATATTTGAAAAGCCGTTTTTTTATCTATTTTGAGGTGCTCTGGAATGGTCTTTCTAATTAACGTGATGTTTTAAAACTACTATTCCGAGGTCGTTTGAAGTGATTGTTCTTTTCATAAATCCACACATTAGAAACACTTTTAGTAGTTTATTAGCTAAAAGCGTTCTGCTAGCACGCTGCAACGCTGGCTACAAGACAGGCAGGCGGGCGCCTTAATAGTGATAATATAAGAAACAGGCATTTATAATTTCAGTATAGATTGTATCTGGCATTAATCTACATAGGCTACATTTGTAATCGAGTTATTTCTTTGTTGTGACCTACTTTTGAAGTTACGTATTTAACATCTTTGCGAATGTTATTATTTCAACCTAGATTATCTCTCTACGATAGAGTACTTTGTGTGATAAACACAGCCAGTTAGTTGGAGATCAGAAACTATAAAAATAATTCACTTTCACTCACACCACGAAAGTCCAGCCAAGTAGCCGGTATTTGGCGAGCGTACAGGAAGAATGAGCCATGTTTCATACAGCTGTTCGGGAAGCACGCCAGAACTGGTCATGACGGGGGAAACAACGGCTGTGCGAGGGGGAAGGGGGCGTGGAGTTGTGCGGAAAACGACTGCCCATTAAGAGATATGAACTACACGACTCGATCGTAAAACTCAGGCATAACATTGCTTTCGGTACGAGGACGTCCGCTGTGCTCGATAATATTTCAATTACGGGACCTCCTCTTGTAGTAAATATTGACACTATTTGCATTTCAGTTACTGGGTTGTACGTTTAGCTGACACATAAATAACTGAGATATTCGCGTAGTTGTCTTTTAGCTGCAGCGGTGAAGTGTACCAGAGCACTCGCCAGCCACGAAGGCGATCCAGGGTTCGAGTGCTGGCGTGTCAAGTCAAACTTTTCGCGAGTGAAAAATAACAAACTTAGGCTTTTTTTGTCTTTGAATGTTTCTTACAATGTGACAGAATAACGTACTGTACTGTTGTGGACATACGTCACTGCAATATTATGTCGTCCCATTAATTTTAGAGTGAGACTAAGAAAAAACAAACGAAAACCCCCCCCCCCCCAAAAAGAGAAGAAAACAAGCGTAGTTTGGCTGTAGTCAACACACCCTTAAGGGCGCCGTCTACCCGCGCGTGAGAAGCTCAAAAGCGACGGAGCAGTAAGGTCGACCTTGAAGCGCGCATCAAATGCCGCGTCGCCTCAACGAGCCAAGCGCTAAACTAGCGTGCAAGCTTCCCGCCGAACTGGTTGTACTGTGGGACATTAAGCGGTGAACATATAATTTTATTGGTGGAAAGTCTGCAACTAAGTTTAATGCAGGTCGCAACCTGAATTTCACATACATCCGGTTAGTACATTTTGTAGCACGGAAGTCTGAAAAGGCCGTTTTTAGCCACGTTGAAGGGCTTAGAAACAGTGTTTTTAATGAGCGTGGCGTATTAACAATGAGGTTCCGACCTTGTCTGAAGTTTGTTTTCTTTTTGTACGTTGGCACAATGGGTAACCGTGCAATATTTTCGTAGAAAAAACCTGTTTACGAACACATTGCAACGCATTTGAAGCGTGGGGTAGGCGGCCGCCTTAAACCAAAACTGCAGAACATGATATATCCCGTGAGGAATTAGTCAACTACAAATAAAGGAAAATAAAAATAAACATAACAAATAAAAGTCTAAATAAAATACAAAATAATCTGTAAAACTCAGGACATCACAATTAAGACAGCACAGACAATACTGGGACGAAGACAATGTCGTACACAAGACAGGATAACAACGATGACGTCACAGACAAAGGACTAAACGACACGATGAAGACACAAAAAGAAGCATAGTAGATTCTAAAGATCGATTTTTCACGACGTTTCGGGAGGTGAAATCTCCCGTCTTCAGGTGAAGTAAAAGTGAAAACTGGAAAAAATTGGACAGTATTTATAGAACGCAGCTCTGTTTTTTTAATATACATATATTCCATTGCTAGAGAATGTTAAGTCGCGGAAAACTCACAGTTAGTCGGCTGTAGTTCCTCAGATTGTTCGCGTGCCTGAAGAGGTTTACAGATACCAGTCCTCGAACTTCGTATCTGTTATCGTCGAAAGGAGCCTACTATTATCGTCTGTGTTCTATTTGTTGTGTTGTCTTGTCTACAAATATTTCTGCCACTGAGCTCATGTGTCATGTCCTCGTTGCCTGGTCCTTGTCTGTTTTGACTTTCCATTTTTTCCGGTTTAAATTATGTACAGACTATATTCTTGTTTTGGAATTACTTGTATGTGTGTTGACGTGAGCCATTTATGGCTTCCATCTCGCTTGTATCTTAGTTTTTTTTGTTGATAAATTTCTAGAGCTTCGTCCTTTTATATAACTGTTGGTTTTCTGAGGTTCAGCAACGTTTGCTATAAGCGACGTGTGTCCTACAAAACACTTCAGTTTATTCTACAACTCAGCTGGAATTATCATTTAAAGATCTCATCCAAGGAGGTGTTAAGCATCTGCAGGAATTTTCCAATGATTGCCATCTCGAGCTGGTTCCTTCCATTATATGTTAGACCGATATTGCGCGAAGCCAAAAGAAATCTGAAACCATGTCGTCTGAAAAATCTGCAGTTCACGTAGAAAGGGGTTGGGGGTTCGGTTTAAGGGGGATAGGCGTAGAATTTTTCAGCTAAGTATAATATGTTATAGTACATCAAGCAAATTAACGTAAATAAATATGCGGAAAGAATTATTTTTGTATAAACTACCGGCTACAATCGAAGATTTTTTTTTTTTTTGCGAATTTACAGAGCTTATCAAACACAGGTTTGTGTCGGAAAGGGTCTTGTACCATTTAATTTCCATGCACTGAAAGAAAAATTTTGCAGAAATGCTTCCCTGCAAAATTATTTTGTAGTAACCGCAAAATAAGTTTGTGCTGGCCACAATATTTTAGTGGTGTCAGCAAATTGTTCTTGTGGTGTCCACAAAACTAATTTTGCAAGGTAAGTATCCACAAAATATTTTGTAGTTGGATCAAAATATTTTTCCCCGTGTGTCTTATGTACACATAAGCTGCTGAACTTCACTGTCGAAGATAAGATTTTTTTAAACTCTCAGCCTTTTGGGGCTCCATCTGCTTATCACAGACGGGTGGTGCCTAAGTAGCATTGATCTGATTGGCTCAGTGGAATAAGCGATGTCTCTATACAAATACACGCCGTCAATAACCACGGAGCAGAGCTGCAGATGTGTGCGAGGAACATTCCGATAGTTAGTTTCGTTTTTTCCTTATTTCACACAGAAACTTTATTACCAAACAAATTACACCATAATTAGAGATGATGGTTTATCGCGGAAAAACATCACTATTTGCTGGGTTTCAATGTAATTTCAGCTATTTAAAAGATTACTGGCCTTCGCTTGTGCGTAGAGCTGTTGTCCTATTTGACTGAGCCAATAAGAATCCTACTATTGTAATATTTGATGCCTGTAATTGGTCTGCAGACCGCTATGTTGTGTCAGACACTGTTATATCCCCTCTCCCTTCTAATGTTGTAGTGTGGGGATCTATTATTACTCATTCAAAACACCGGCAGTTTATGTATTTCGATACTTCGGAACCCTGGACTTGTTCCGTCAGTCCCACGAGAGATACGCTATAATATCGTTTTAAAGTTTTAATCACGGCCTCACGCGAATATCACACTCTTCGTGACCGTCGCGG